>JASAOD010001930.1:0-109185 GCA_030849845.1 Crithidia brevicula
ACAAGAGAGGGTTGGAGAGGCAAACATAAAGGCGTAAAAAAAAAAAAATGTAGGCGGCCTTCAACACGGCGCCGTCGTGCACTGAAGAAAAAAAAAACGGAAAGGGAGGGACTGCACGACGATAAGTCTCCGCCAGCTTGTGCGCAAGCGAGACAACAAAAAAAAAATTATCATTATTTTATTTTGTCGGATCACTTTTTTTTTTCCTCTTTTCTTTCTTTCTTATTTTTGAGCCTCTTTTGGAATGTGCCTGAGATGTGGTTGTTCTTTTTTTTTTTTTTCAATCGGAAAAAAGAAAAAGAAAAAGTAGACTTCACGTCAGCCTTCCTGTCCTCAAGAGGCGATGTAAGAGCCGTCAAAAGATGGCCTCTGTGCCAGCATTTGGGATATCTAAACCAGCATCTTTGAAGAAACACAACAAAAAAAAAAATCAACCATTGTCAATCGAGGAATCTAACAGTATGTATTCTCAATTCTACATCAAGTGAGAAAAGGATCGAGCGCGCAGCTCACAAACAAGCAGAGACGGAAAGAAAAACTAAAACTCCTTCTATCTACCCATTAATATCGGAAGAAGTATAGGCCAATTTTTTCATATTTTATCATATATTTTTTTTTATCTCCTCTCTGCTGTTATTCCTCTACGGTTCCTCTCATAGCAAGAAAGAGAACAAAAAAAAGGGTACGCTGCGAACATTTACATGCGTGTGTGTGTGTGTATGTATTGTCATGAATGACATTTTTTTGTAGTTACCAACAACATCCCAGCTGAGAGGGCTGAGGGCAGCAGTAGATAAACTGAAGGTTGGGGTGAGCAGCCCTCTCCTCCTCCTTTCACATTCTTCACGTGATGCAGACACACACATACACATGCACACGAACGCTGACATCGCTTGTGGACTCGCCCTCGTACACCTTCTCGATGAAACCCCAGCACAAATAATTTCTTTTTTTTTTTTTACTATTTCTGCTCTTCTCTTCTCACTTTTCTTTCTATTTTCTCTTTCTTGTCGATCCGCCACTCTCTTGTCGCACACACACACACACACACACACAATCGGATGTCTCCGTCTCAAACTACCTGCACACGTTGCGACGCATAGAGACAATCAAACAAACAAAACCCAAATACCCTCTAACTATAATAAAATTCTAAGAAAATACTTCTCTCTCTCACACACAAAAAAAAAAACAATACTCTTCATCAGAAAATTCCTTGCGGACAAAGGAAAGGTGCAACGTGCTCCTCGTTGCCTTCCTTCTGTTCAAGCCGAAAAAAAAAAACCTTTTTAGGTCGTCAGACTTGAAAGAAGCTGCCAAAAACAAAAGAGCTGAAAAGGAGTTTTCAAATCAACAAAAAAAAAATTAAACTCTCTTTGCTGCCAAGGTGGCTTGTCGTTTATTTATTATTATCTTCACTCACAACTCTCTGAAAATCGCAACGCTTTTGGTCCTGTTTTTGAATTAATATTCTCTGTTTGTTTTTCTTTTTCTTTCGAACTCAATCGGACCTCCTATTTCTTTTTCTCCTCTTTTTATTTTAATCTTTCTATTCTCTCACCTACTTACACATTCAGACACACACGCTCTCTCTCTCTCTGCCCGCCTCTCTTCCTCTCGTACTTCGAAGAGAAGCCGCGCTCTCTGAAAAAGTGGCCAAGTAAAGAAGTGTTGTGTTTGCGAGAATTCTGCAAACGGTATCAAAGTAGGTTTTCTTTCACCTCTTTTGTTTTCTTTATCTAACCCTGCTCTTTTTGTTGAAGTCGTTGCAACATTTTTTTTTTTTTCATTTTGACTTTCTTTTTCTCCTCTCTCTCTCTCTCAAAACCAGGCTCTAACGTAGCGGGGCCTTCACTGCGTGCGAGACACGGGATTGACTCTCCCCTCAAGCTGCACGTTGCGACGTGACTCGCCTCTCCAATTTTTCCTTCTTCTTTTTTTTCCAGCTTTCCGGTATCATTAAAAAAAAAATAAGAAAAAGAGCTGCTCTTTTTCTCTTCAATCACTGGTTACGGTTTCTCTTTTTTCTCTTTTAATTCTTCTAGGTACTTTGTTTTGGTTGCTTTAGTTTTACCTGCGTCCTCGGCTGCTGTTGTTGTTTGCGTGTGTATGTGTGTCTGTCTGTCTGTCTGTGTGTGTAAGCGCTGCCTCCCCCCCTCTCCCTGTAGTCTTGGGTTGTTAGTGCTCCTTTCTCTTTCCACTTTCCCTTTCTCAGCGCCTCCCACTGTCGCGAGAGAGTGCGTCAGTTCAGCGCCTCGTGTGGCGTCGTTGTTTCGTTGTTAGTGCGAATTGCCAGCGCGCTTCATCTACACGTCAACAGCACGCCAGCACAGACAAGCTAGCACACAAACACGGGCACACTATCGAGACATTGCGTACTTCTTTTTGGTTGTTTATAGTTGTATTTTTTTTTTTCTCTCTTTATTGCGGTTTGTCTCCAAGGCAACAACTGGCTCCTACGGTGTCGTGGCTTTTCGCTGGTAATCTCCCTCTTCGCTTCCCTATATCTCTCGCTCACATACGTACTCCTTCCTCTCTCACCTTCGTCCCCATCTGCCTCCCAACACACTCAATACGCTTCAGCAGAGAAAAAAAAAAAACTAAAGAAACAAGAAATTTCTCTCTCAGCTCTCTCGTTGTTGCTTTTTTTTTTCTTTTTTCTTTTCTCTGCGCAGCGCGCACCGTCGTGCAATCAGAAGAGTGTCCGCACAACGAAGGGGTAAAGTAAAAGGAAAACACAAGCGGGGCGAACGTCGTACTGACATCTGTGTGTTGCCTCCTCATCTTTTCCTTCGATCATTTTTCTTTTTCGGATCTCATTTTCGTCCGCCAGTTAAACTGCTTCCGGTGTTTTCCTATTTTTTATTATTATTTCTTTTGTCGCGGTTTGCGCGCAGAACCAGTATAGCACCGCGTGATAACTCTTCTCGTTCGGTTGAGGTATATATACTCGATTGGTCTGCGTTTTCTTTTTCTTTTTGTTTCTACGTGATAGTTTTGTTTTCTCGTTTTATTCAATCTGCGTCCACGGAGTCTCGCATCCGAGTGATAAGGACCGCAGCTTCGCCTCTCCTCCTCTCTCCTGCCAAACTTTCAAGCCTTGTGGGCGCTCATTTTCATTAATCTTTCCCTCTCCTTTACTTTAGCTTTTTATTTTTCATTCAAAAATATTTCTTCCTCACTCTCGCACGTTTGTTTTGCTCTTCCCCTCCCCCTCCTGCCACCTTTACCCGTTCCTCCGCTCAGCGCGCCGAGAACCAGAAAGGTTTAACCAACAAAAAAAAAAAACATTAAACATAAATTCAAAGAGTAAGACAGCAGTCGTACTGCTTTTTGTAGCTTTTTTGTTTTTGTTTTCCCGTGTGTGCGATTTTTTCGTTTTTGTTTTTATTATTTTTCCTTTGCAAACATAATCTAGTAGTGCGGCCTCCGACCGCTGCATTTGAATTCCAACAACCAAAAATAAATTAAAAAAAAAACAATTCCAACTATCACATTTCACATAAAAAGAGATCTACACGAAGAGTCATCACACACAGTGCTGATATTCGCACTTTACTTCGTCTCTTTTCTTTTCTAGTTTTTATTTTCCATATTGCTCCTCTTCTTCCTCTCCTAGCTTGGTACAAGCGTGGTTGTGTGGCTTCTCTTTCGGATAGGATAGACACACACCCACCCACCCACACATCGTGGTTGTCGTTGACACCAAAAAAAAAAAACTTATCTTTTTCCTTTGTTTTCTTTCTTCTCCTCTCCTTGCCAGAGGACTAACCTGAACAAAGCGCGCGTCTTTACATTTTATTACTCTAATATATATTTTTATCCCGAAAATTGAGTCGGAAAATTATTTGAGTTTTGCAAGCGCGTATTAATTTTTATTTTTTGAGGATACAGCAATCACTACACCTCTTTCATCCAGTCAGCTACTATCTTTGCAGGTCTGTGACTCTCCTCCCTTCATATTCGGGTTTTTTTTTCTCCAACCACTGTGTGTGTGTGAGAGAGTGAGAGAGAAAGTGTGTGTGTGTGTGTGTATGAACTTCTCTGTTTGTTTTAGTATTGCTATTCTGATTCTAATTTTCCCCCGCGGGTTTTAGGGGCTTTTTTTGGGTGTGAGTGTGTGTGTTCGTGGTGTTTATTGTGATCGCTCTAGTATTCCATCTGTCGCCCTCGTTCAATTATTCGCTGCTGTTTTTTATTTGTTTGCCTGTCTTTCTTTCTTTCTTTAATAGATTCATCGCCTTCTCTTTGCCTCTCTCGTGTCGTGTATAACTAACGATTTAGACGAATCCTTTTCAGCTGCTGTTGTGTTTCTTCTTTTTTATTATTTTTCTACTACTACTACTATAAATATTTTTTTCCTCTCCTGGTCGTTTTGTGTGGACACAGCTGTAGCCTCTCAACCGGGTTTTTGTTACTTTTGTGCGTGTGCGCTCTATCTGACTACGCCACAGCTTGTGCAGCGTCTTCTCCACGCCTTCGCTCGCTCCTTCTTTACCGTGCTGATCGACGAGTTGTTTACGCTTCTTATTGGCGGTGTGAGAGAAGAACAAAACCGGTATTACAGCTTACTCCGTCTCCACTCGTACGTTTTCGACTTCATTAAAAAAAAAAAAAAGAAATCCAATAATTTTTAATTTTCTCTTCTCTTTTCCTTCCCCCCTTAACACTAACCATCCTTCGACGACTCGAGTCGATCACACCGTTCTCTTGCTGGTGCTGTCGTGCTGATCTTTCTGGTGTCTTTTTCACGGTATTTATTTTATTTTTTTTCACTTTCTTCCTTTTCTTTGGTTTGTGCTCCCCGCCTTGTTGCGTGTGGAGGACACTCCGTTCTTTACTCCAACTCTCCTTTTTGTGTTTTGCGCTATTTTTTTCCGCAGTGCTCTCCAAGCTTTTTCATTTTTCTCCCCTTCAATCCCCAAACTCCCTTCTCCAACAAAGAAAAACTCGTTTTTCTCGTTACTTAGTGGTTGATTTTTTTTTTCCGATTTGTAACTTTCTCTAACTTTTGTTCATTTTATTTCTTTTATTGTTTGTTTGCTTGGATCATCATGGCCTGCCTCTTTATCGGTCAGCTCCCGTTCTCCAAGTTCTTTGATGCGGATGTGTACGACTTACTGGAGCCGTATGGCCGCGTGCTGTCCGTGCGCATGCAGCACGTCAAGGGGGAGGCTTTTGTCTACTTCGACTCGGTGAATAGCGCAGACGCCGCCATCGCCGCCCTGCACGGTCGTCGCACCCTCAAAGGCCGCCAGCGTCCCCTCCAACTCTTCTACGCCTCCAGCTCGGTAGAGTGGTCGTGGTTTGGCGTCCTGCACAACACCCGCCTGCATCATTACAATCCGAAGGTGGAGCTGCCCCCATTCTTTCTCCGGACACCACCGCTGGCCAGCACGCAGTGGACGCTGGTGCCACACGTTACCACAGAGGCCACGGAGCTCGTCTTGCCCGCCACGCTACACGCCATGCAGGCCGCAGCAGCAGCACAGGCGGAAGGTGGCAGTGCTAAATCGAGAAGCAGCACATCGAGTCTGCGCACCACCACCTCATCGTCGTCGTTGTACTCCGACGACTCATCCGGCGACTCCACGCAGCGGCAGCCCAGCGGTAGGCGAAGGGCAGGCCGCCTCCCGTCCACCACCGCGACGTCACGCCGCCAAGACGGGGCGGTGCCGTTGGTGGTCGACAGCGAGGAGAGAGGCGGACACGCAGCGGTAACGCCGCTCGCAGGGACGAAGCGATTGCGGCCGCACGCCTCAGCCGATGCCAGCGGTTTCGGTATGTCCAACGCGGAGGCTTCAGTAGGCGACGATGGCGAAGAGGAGGAGAAGGAGATGACGGCGGCAGCAGGGAGAGTGAAGGCGCCGCGGACGTCCTCCATCGCGCCAATGACGGTCACCGCACACACATCCGATGTGGAAGCGGAGACGGACGCCCCTTCCGTTCTCCAGCAACAGCAACAACAGCAGCAGCAGCAGCGGGTGAAGGCGGCACAACGGGACACGGTCAAGGACGAAGGACGCGGTCGGCCGCGCTCCACGCGGTCGCACCGCAAGACGAAACTGTGCATCGAGGACGAAGAGAACTTCGCCGTGCTGGCCGATGAAATCGGCGACGACGGCGCGGAGGACACGCAGAAGGACGAGAGAGAGAGGGGAGTGGTGCATCTGCGTACTCCTCTTGCCCAGCACCCCACCAAGGCAGCGCGGCTTCACAGGGCGTGCAGCGGCGACGAACGGCGGGGGTCAGCGTGTGGGAGCAGCAGCAGCACCAGTGGCACTGGCGGCAGCAGCAGCGGCAACCGCGGCTCCACCGTGAACGTGCGGTCCGCACCCTTCCTCAAGACCGTCGACGTCGCCTTCTCGGATCTGCCGAACGCGTTGGAGCTCAGCGCATCGGCCACGACCCCGTCCACCGCCCTCAGCTCGTCCGAGGAGGTGGATGTGGTGGGGGCAACGAACGTATTAATCCGCCGCCGCCGTGCCAAGGCCAGCGGCACTGCCCTGTCAGCTAGCGGCTGCTCTGATGTTGGGTTTGCACCGGCAACATCCGCACAGGCGCCTGGTGCACATGCGGGCCTTGCGCGTTTGGTGCGCAGCGGCATTCTCCCTCACCACTTCCACCACGCCTCGCACACGCCGCATGGCTCGCCCTCCTCGCTGAGTCTGACGCCTGGCGAGAGCGTCGCGTCGTACACAAGTCTGCCACCCGAGTCCTCCTCGTCCGCGTCACTTCCGCTGCCACCGCCACCACCCTCACATGCCGGCGCCGCCCCTCGCCGCCCTTCGCGCCTGTCCACGCCTCACCACCACCATCACCACCACCGCCGCCAAGGCAGCGATACGCTCGGCGCAGTGCTCTCGAATGCGACTCTGCGCGAGGTTCAACGTGCAGCAGCAGCAACGCACCAAGGCGCCGTGCTGGGGCCGGCTGAGGATCCTCATGGGCACTCGCACAATGACTCGTGGACGAGGATCAACGACGCGGTGCTGCGTGCTGAATCCTCCACGCGACACTACACCACAAACGAGGAGACAGCGATCCTGCCATCCCCGTCGAGGTCGGCGGAGGGCGGTGCGACGTGGATGATGCAAACGTCGGAGCAGCGCGATCAGTCACGGAATTCAGCAAAGGGCAGCGCAGCCACCACGGCAGCGGGACAGGCGACTTCTGCGTTGTCGTCGGTGCCGCGCTTCTTCAGCCGAGGTCGTGGTGGGCGGAACTCTCCGCAATGACGAACCATGGGAAAGGAAAGTAAAACGAAAAGCGAAAACCCGTTGGCTGCGCGTGCGCGTGTTGACCTCTTTCTCGTTTATTTGACTACTATATATATATGTTTTCCCTATAGCGGATTGACATTTTCGCGTCGCTGTCCTTGAATTTTTGTGTGTATGTGTTTTTGTTTGTTTGTTTGTTTCCTCTTTTCTTTTCTCTTTTCCACTTGACGTGAATTCAACTGCTCTAGGACGAAGATGCTTCAGATGGCTATACACACACCCACACAGAGCTCTTGACATTACCTCTTCTCTGTGTCTCTGGCAGTCTACGTAGTGTCTCAAGCTGTTTTTTTTAGTCTTTGTGTGGATTTCTTTTTGTGTATATGGATTTGAACGCCTTCAATCTCTACTCCTGAGGTATTTCTGTTCCTGTTGTTGTTTGGTTTAATTCAATTAAAATTAATACTTTGGTTGGCGGTCTTTCATTGCAGGACTTTTTCATTAAAGTTAACGTCCTCGTCTTTTTTTTTTTTTCAATATGATCACCTTCCCCTCCTTAATCTATCTTTTCCAATTCTCGTTAGGTGAAGGGATGCTAATGGGCGGGTGGCGAAACATCTTGTTTGTTTGTTTAGAATTTTCATTTTTATTTTTAGTTTTTTAAATTGTCTCTCTGATGATGTTGTTGGCCCTGCCCTTCAGTGCGTGTAAGGTCTGCGCACGAGCCCCTTCTGTACCCTTAATACATGTTTTCCTTGCGTTGCTGCTTGTTCCTCGTCTCATCCCTCCCCCTCTATCATGAGTTATGCCTTTCTATTAATTTGTTTATTTTCTGTTCTGATATCTGTAGTAATTTTATATATATATATACATATATTGCTTTTGATTTCTTTTTTTTAACGATCCTGTCGAAAAACAAAAACGCTTAAATTTTTATTCTCTGCCATCTGCCATTTTTTAGTTTGTTATGCAGCAAGCGAGACGCGGCATGGCTTTTCTTTAATTTTTATTGGTGTTTATTGTCCAAAACGATCGTCTTCCTTCCCTATCCGACTACATGAATCTATTGAAATCGTTTACATTCGTTGTACTACTTGTTTTCTTTTTCCTTTTTTATTGTTATTGTTTGTGGAAGGTCAAATGGTGGGTCTACTTACTCTTAACTTCTACTCACTCTTTCGTCTACCTTTTTTTTTTTTACCCGCCCAATGCAAAGAACACAACGCACGAACGAAATTAGGTTTTTTATTCAGCTCTTTTATTATTTTCTTACTTTCACTTGTGGTTGTTGAACGTCAGTACGAGGTGAAGAACGGCGCCTATCCACCCAACACCTCGATGACAAAAAAAAAAACGCGGTTTTTCTCGTTATTATTTTTTGTTTTCTGTGCCTCTCGTCATTTACGCAATAAGTCCCTGGGGCCATACCCCACCGCGATCTTGTTTTTTTTTTTTTTGCTTTTGTTTTGTTTTGTTGTTCGGCTTGTTCTGTTTTATTGGCTGTAAACGTTCTTCTGTCTCTCTCTCTCTCTCTCTCTTCTGGCTCTTAAATTCGCTTGAAAAGACATCTGTACGGGGGAGCCTGAGCGGCATGAAAGTAATTCGCAAACTCTTGGGTAGTAGTATGTTTTGACGTCGTTCTTTGAGAGTCCCCTCTTACTGACCAACGCACGGTGTGCAAGACAACCTCGATAACAAACGTTCGTGATTTACCAAAGCTCGTTTATTTCCCTGGTGTGCTCAGTATTCAGCAGACGCACGTATGTGCAACCAGAATCTCCTTTCAATTGTTTGCATTACAGGTCTGTGGGTTTTTTTTTTTTTTCTCCACCAACAAAGGGATGCGGTGAGCAGCCGGCGCTGCCTCTTTAGCTCGGGGGCTCGCATTTTATATTTGAGCTTCTCTGTGAATTCTCAACTTTTTTGTTGTTTTGTTTGTTTTTTTCCTCGAGCGAACGTGTGTGTGTGTGTGTGTGTGTGTGTGTGTGTTCGTGCGTGTGGACGTGAAAAGTCCTCAAAATGTTGACACGGACGTTCACGCATGGATAGGGAATAGACGGTTGTCATCGTGGAAGCGTCGCTCCGTCTTGTTTTCGTGATATTCGTCCACCTATTCTTCATGAATTTGTTTTTGTTTTGTTGTTGTTGTTTGTTTGTTTGTTTTTTTCGTTCTGGACGTTGCTGAAGGGCTGGGCAAGGCAGCAGGAACCGACTAGTACGGATTCACACTCAGCCCTGCCCACCAAACGCTTTGTGGGGGAATTTCCTTTTCTCTTTCTTCAAAGGAGATACAAACAAACGCCTCTCTCGCTGCACGGCAATTACTCCAACAGCAAAGGGAAGCAAATAAAATCAAAAAAGAAAAAAGGAGTAACCTGTTTCGAGCGCTGCCGTGCCGTCCTTCTCGGGCATCGACACAGTCGACGGAGAGGAGAAGCCTGCGCGTGCGAAGTCCATTGCAAGAGAGTAATGTAGCGCTCCGTCTCTCTCTCCCTCCTTCGCTTATCTGCTTTGCTGCATTTTTATTCTCTTCCTTCGAGGAGCAGGGTGCTGCTCAAAACAAATAGTTGACGCTGACAAAAAAGAAAAAAGAAACTTGCACTATCGGGTTAGTCTTTGACGGGCGTATCCCGAGAGGGTAACGTGTGCTCTGCGTTGCAACACGCTCACCTTTTGTTTTCCCCATCCTCATCCTCCTTCTCCCTCTCCTTCTTCTCCGTCCTCTCCCAACATCTTACCTGATGCTTTTTTTCTCATTATGATGATGATGTGGGTTTTCTGTTCCTCCTTTTTCCCTTCGCGTGTGTGTGTGTCACTGCATCTGTGTTGCCATCGTTAGATTTCAGACAGCGAAACACGAGAGACGCCTCTGAGAAGATAACAAGAGAGGGAACATCAAAACAAAAAGTTGTACTTTGGCAGATCATCCACTTGGCTTTACTTTTCGTTTTCGTTTTCGTCACCCTCTGTCTGCAGGCTCAGGTGACGTTCGAACATTGGAACTTTTTCAGGAGTGAAAACAAAAAACAAACCCACAATAAAGTGCCAGGGTAGTATCCAGCTGGTGTTTTGTGTGTTCCTCGTTGTTCTTCCTCAATTTTTTTTGTGTGTGTGTGTTTGTGTGTGTGTGTTTTTAAGAACAACAAAAATAAAACACCGTGCTGGTACATCCGCAACCCCCCGCCTCAACTCATACGTCTTCATAACCGAAAAAAAAAAATCGTTTTGGCCCCCGCCTTGCACACTCGAGCATTCGTGCCCGAACTCAAAAAAAAAAGCAAAAATAACAGTGGTAATTCAAAAGAGATTTAAAAAAAGGACCGCTCTTTTTTTTCTTCTTCTTCCTCCCCAATTCTCAGCTTGTTGTCGGTGTTGTCACTGAGTAACGTGCGAAGAAGTGGTGCCTGTTGAAGCACGCATCTACGAAGTACTGCTCCTCCCCTCTTCCCGATTATTGTTTTCTTTTTCTGTTTCGTTTTGTGTGTATGTGTGTGTGTCGATCTCGCAGAAAATCTCTCCTCTGTCCCTATCTCTGCGAATACCAAAGTGAATCTCGCTGCTCTTGTTTTGAGTTTCTTTTCTTTTTCTTTTTTCTCATTTCAGTGCTTCTGCACTTCCTCTGACTCTTTGGAACACTTGTAGAGTCGCAACAACGAAAGGAAAGCAAAAAAAAAGAGAATTGTTGAGTGTGCAGAGGTAGAGAAATACCGAAAACGGACGACAATTTTCTCTCGTGTTTATTTTCATTTTTTTGCGGGTGTGTGTTCTTTTTTTGTTGTCTGTTTCTTTTTTTTTTTAATTCCTTTTTCTCTCATTTTATTTTCGTCCTCTCGGTCGATCGACATATACGGACGATCGTGCGAAGGGCTTGACGTTGTTGTTTGCACAGACGCTGGATAGGCGCACTCGCGAATATAGAACAGCGGACTTGAGAAAAAATAAAAAGCCTTCGAAGTCCACATCTCCCACCCTCAACCTTCGCTTATTCTAATTCGTGTTGTGTGTGTTTGTGTGTGTGTTTTAATTATTTTTTTTCTCTTTTCTCCTATCGTTGCTGCATACGTATTAATATTTTTCTCTTTAAAAAAAAAAACTTCGCTCATTTCTCTACATCTCTTTTGTAATTTCCTCTTTTGCTGTGGTGTTTTATTTTAATTTTTTTTTTTAAGTTTAACTCTAATTTCAATCAAACGAGAGAGCGACCCATCCCCCACAGACCCATTTCCTTCGCTGTCCTACTACCATTTCCGATCTACGCTGTCTTGAATCTCGTGTTGTTGTTGTTGCTGTTTTGTTTTTCGTTTTTGTTTTTGTTTTGTTCTTTTTTGTATTAGTGCTGTCTGTGTGAGTGTGTTCGCGCATATATTTCTTTCTCATCTTCTTTTTTCGCTCGTGGCACCCCCTTTGCGATTGCCAGGCCCAAGTACTCGATTTCGTTCTCTTGTTATTTTGTGTGGTCCATCCTGTGTGTCTCCGCTGTGCCAGAGACGCTAAGAGATCGCTTTCCTTCTGTTCAATTTATATAATTTTTTTCTCTTCTATTTTTTCTTCTTCTTTTCATTTTTGTGTCAGATTTCTTCTCTTGTTCGCTATTGCTCTGTATTAGCATCTCACTTTCGTATTTATTTTTCTGTGACGGTTGTCTGTTGGTGCGCACGACCTCCGCCTTGTGTGCTGTCCGCTGCTCTCTCTCAAACATACTTCTTCTGAATTCTTCGTATCTTTAATTTTTTTAACTGTTTTATTTATTAGGCGCACACACGCGAGAGGCTATCATCTGTCGAGAGCGAGACCGTGTGTACTTGTGTGTTTGTGAGTGCATAAGGCGTTCAAAGGCTCAAGACCGCACAAGAGAACAATTCGAAGCGGAGAAGGAAAATAGAAACCAGTTGCTCTATCCCTGCCGAAGAAACTTTCCTTATTGAATAAATCAAGTAAGATAGACGAGAATACGAAAGGTATTTGTTCTTCTGCATCTATCATAAACATATATATTTATCTGCCAAAAATCGAAAAGAGGGGGAGTCTTATCTTCTCGTACAAACACAACTCTTCTTTTTTATTTTGTTTTTCCTCCTTATTTGTGCTTTTTCCTTATCTTTTCTCTCATCAGCTGTACTCTCAGCGCATTCGAGCGTAGAGGCAAGCAAAGCAACAGTGAGTGAGAGTGTATGGGCTGAGTACACAAGGAGCATCATCAATACACCTCTTCCTAATTAAAACTTTTCGTCTACTATCTCCTTTATATTAGTTTGTTCGTTTGTTTCACATTTTCCAACGCCAACCTAGGTAGGTTATATATATATATTAATCTACATATATACACATATAACGGCCTCCGTGCCGCTCACTCTCAGTTTGGTATAAAACCGAAGAGAAAAAAAGACATCTGAAAACTTTTTAAAAAAAAAAACGTACGTTTAAATTTCCTTTTTACCTCCTTTAATTTGTTTTGCGCGTTTTTTGTTTTTTTTTTCCCCTGTTCTGCTCGTCGTCCCTCCCTCACTTCTGCGGCACAGTTTTATAATCCTCTCGTGCGTACTTCCTTCTTGTGTCGTTAGTGCTGTTGGTGTTCTGACCTCTCCAAGAAGCAAACTTACCTTTTTATTTTCTTTCAAGGACATTTTATTTTTGTGTTTGTTTGTTTGTTTTTTGCTTTTCACCTTCGTCACACTCTCTCATCTATCTATCTCAAAAAAATAGGAGTGAATCGAAGCCTGGAATTACCACAAAAAGAAACAAAAAAAAGAATTGGGCGGTGATCTTCTGTGTTCCTCTTCCTCATCCTCCTCACTTGCTGCATTACGTCTTTGCCTTCCCACGCTGCCGTCGGGGAACCCATAAAAAAAAAAAAAAAACGTCTATTTTTGTTTCGTCTTTTTCCTCTTTTTTTTTTCTTGTTGCCATAACACAATCACGATAATCCGATTAACCCAAACGCCAATAAACAAGCGTTAAAGAGCAGAAAAAAAAAAAAGCAAAACCTGTCTGATTCGTGTCACATACCAAATAAGTAGCTCCTGTTCCTCTCCTATTCCTTTCTCTCTTCTCATTTGTCATTTTTTTTTAACTTATTTCTTATATTTCTCCTTTTTCTTTTTCCTTTTTTTTGTATCCTTTTGCTTTCTCTCTCCTTTGGAGGTCGCTCCCCTTGCGATCTGCAGACCCTTTTTTGTTTGTTTGTTCTGCCATTATTTTCTCTCCTCTTCTCACATCAGTTGCAGGTGCTGCCGCATTCCTTTTCTTTATTTTCTTTTTCTAAAGAAGAAGAGGGGCTTCTCCTCATCTCTTCCTCGCAGTGGTTGTTCTCATTATTACTGATTCAACTAACCGACTTAACTTTTGTTTTTGTTTTAGTTTCTGGTTTTTATATTTTGTTTTTTTCTTTATTACTATTGTTGTCTCTCTCTTTTTTTCCCCCTTGCTGTTCTCCTTTGCATCGTGCGGCTGAAGCCAGCTCTAGCCACCTCTCTTCAGCCATCTGCAACTTTTTTTTCTTTACTTTCTCTTTCTTTTTTTTGCATTCCTTGCCATTCTTTTCTATTATTATTATTATATTTTTCTGCTTTCCATACCTTTGAGCACTTCAGCGCTCATTCTCATTCAACATTTTTTTTTTGTATTTTGTGTTGTTCTCGTCATCTCCTTTTTCTTTTTCTTTTTTTCTGCCTTCCAATTGAATTCAAGAGAGCGTGTGACATTGTTTGCACTGTACAAGCTGCGCAGCATATACACATACACGCAAACAAAAACAAAAAAAAACCCTGTTCTTTTTTCTGGTTATTTTTTTTACTTCTCCTCCCACGTTGTCATGCTGAACTCCTCTGATGACGCGTCTGGTCACGTGATGTACCTCAACGGGGTGCCGTACACCATCTCCTCCACACAGGTACACATGGGTGGACAGGTCCAGCAGCTCTTTGTGCCCCTCCACTACCAGCACCAGCATCAGCTGCACCAGTCACCACAGCAAGATGCGATGCCCACGGGTTATGTGCTGACGCCCATGTCCAACACAGCAGGGCAGACGAACATGGCGATGGTTCAAGTGCCAAGTTCAATGCAGCCACAGCAGCAACATTCCTCCGGGCCTCTCCCGTCGTCCTCGATGCTCCTCATGAAGTCGGCGTCTCTCGCTGCGATGGAAACCGCGAGTCGAGAGCAGACGTGGGTGCCCGTGTTAACCCACGCCTCCCACCCTCCTGTGACGAACGTGGAGGCACTGCCGTGCTACCGCACGGTCCTTCAGCCCGCCACCGTGGCATCCGCGGACGCCCTTCAAGGCGTGAGCGTCATCTCCGTTGCGCCGCCCTCCATGACCGCTGGGGCAGAGGGCAACAGTGGGAGCAGTGGTGCAAACCCCACCACCACTCTTCTCTCAGACACGCCCCTGCAGCTTCTCCAATCCGCCTCGCGGCAGCGCGGGGAGCACAGCCTTCGCCGCCTCAGCCTCCACCAACGCGGCACGGCTCGCCTCTTCGTCGGGCAAATCCACTACGATGCCTCGGAGGACGACCTCTATCAGATTTTTGGGGTCTACGGCCACGTGTTGGACGTGAAGATCATGCGCAGTGGTGAGGCAGCGGTGGCCGCACGCGAGGGATCTCCGCTGACGGCGCCACCTTCTGCCCCAGCGGCCACCGCCATTGTGGGCTCAGAGGGCGGCAACGACAGCACCTTGCTCAACCCCATCAAGGTGGAGAGGGAGAGCAGTCGCATCTGTGGCCCCCCGCAGGCCGGCGCAATGCTGCCGCCGCCCGTCGTGGTCACTTCTCCGACCTCCACGCCGGGCGCGATCTCCGTGGCTTCGCTGGAGGCGGTGGCCCCGCTGCTCAGCAACAACAGCAACAGCAGCAACCACAACATCAACAACAACAGCAATCCCACCACCACCACTACAACAACAACCACAGCTACAGCGGACGCCACCACCGTTCTCCCGCTGTCGCCGGCCAAGTCCAATCGGCGCTGCAATGCGTTTGTGACCTTCTCTTCGATGATGGAGGCGGACACGGCGATTAGCGCCTTACACGGGCGGTATGTCATGGGCCGAGACCGGCCACTGCAGGTGACGTACTGCCAGGCCACCGAGAACATCTCCCAGTTCGGCTTCGCACACGCCGTGCGGCTGCACAAGGAGAATCGAAACAACCCCCTGCCTTTCAAGTCCGGTGCGCCGACACACCGCTGATTTGTTTTGGCAAGAAAATAAAGACATAAAGAAAGAAAAAAAAAAGAAACGGAGGATGGTGGGGGAAGTGCTACGCGGTCAGCACACGAAAGAGCCGGCATGAAAAACAACAACAACAACAAAGGATCTGGCATGAATAAGCGGTAGAAATGAAGTTCATTCTGCAAAGATGATCGTGTTTGGAAGTGTGTATGTGTATGTTTTTTTTCCCCCCTATGCAAGCTGGGCCACTCAAGAAATGACCTTCTTAAGAATGAATTCATTATTTTCTTTCCCCTCTGCTGTTGCTGATGTTGCCGCTTCCGCACGTGTGCATTCGCCTCCGCTCTTAAAGCGATGTACTCGTGTTGTGTTTGTTGTGTTCCGCTTTATGTATTGCGGCCTCGCCAACGTCGTACGCGCTTCGAGATACCAATCATTTCACTTGTTCTTGTTTTATTCAATTTTCTTTCTCTGCTGTTCCTCACTCAAAGTATTCTTTTTTTTTTCTTCTACTGCATGGCGCGTTGATTTTATCTTCTATTTTTTGTATTTTGTTTCTGGTTTTTTTTTTTTGATTTCGTGTTCTCTGTATATTTGCTCTCTCTTCGTTCTCTTCTCCTTTTAATTTTCTATTATTATTTTCCTCCTTCTTTGTTATCAACCTTACCTGTGTGTGTTGGAGTAGAGACTGCAGTTAAGAGGAAGGCCAAAGGCTTTTTGCTGAGCGATGATGGTTGCGTGTGTGTTTGGGAGCGAGTATGTGCATTTGCGTGTGCCTCTTCACGTCGGCCGACCGCAGTTTAGCGGATGGAGGTGCAACCGCGCAAAAAAAAAAAAGAGAAGTAAAGGCATTCAAAGTGGACGTAAATTTGTAGCTATTGTTCGTTTTGTGCCTCTCTGTTGCCTCTTTATTTATTTATTTTCTTACACTTTCGTGCTCAACTCCTCCTACCGCGTCGTGCACAGAAGTGAAAAATAGTTTTGCTCAGAATTTGTGTGCAAGCTCGAGGATGTGTGCAGATCTGTGTGTCTCTTGTGATGTTGGCAGACTTTCGTATTCCGCTTAGATGCTGTCTGCTGAATGACGCTCATTGTTGTTGTTGTTGCCGCTGCTGTTTTTGGGGTCTGTTTTTTTTCTTTCGCTGTCCTTGGACGTTTCTCCTCCCCATCTTCCCCCCAACGGTGCACACATACATATCTATATTTTTGTATCATCCTGGTTTGAATCTTCGAGTTTGTTTGCTTTTTTTTTTTTTTTGGCGCTGGCCTGTGCACCGCGAGCGTCGCTGACACTCTAGTCCGTGTTCCGCAGAGGAAAGTGCACCAGACGCACCACACATAAAACCAAACGCCAAACCAAAAAAAAAAATGCCTGAAATAGATTTTCTCTGATGGGTTTCCTCTTCGCCTTGAATTTTTTTTGGTGCTGTTGTTGCTTCTCTCTTCCCCCTCCAACCACTCTCTTCTCAGGACACACACACACACATATATATCTAGGTAGATCTGTTTCTCGCTTCACTGATCTACGACTACGCGCCTGTCTTCCCCATTTCAACTATGGACCTCATTTCGCCGTTGCCGTATCTCTTCTACCGTTGTTGTTGTTTTCATTGGCTCATGCTTTCCGAAAGAAAGAGACAGAACGGAGATCCAAGTCTGCAACCCCTTCATTTGTGTCAGTTTACTTTGTTTTTGTTTTTTTGTTTTTAATATTGACTTCCCCTGTTGATCATCTTCTCTCTTACTCTTCAATTTCGCTTCATTTAAAAAATAAATAAATAAAACAAAAAAAACTAAAGGCGTGTTCCCTCGGCACATTAGCACGAGCTTTTCTTTCCTTTTCGTAACGGACCTCGACGTCCCTTGCAAACTTCTATTCCCTCTTCTCGACCTATTCCATTTACTTTTTTTCCTAAGAGGGACAACGCTCATCTCATCTCTGGTTTCGTTCTCTACTAAACCCTGTTTATATATATTTATTATTGTTTTCGTTTGTAATCGCTCGATTCTTTGTTACTATTATTATTATTTATCTCTTTATTTTATTTTATTTTAGAACTGCGAGTTGTTGTCTGTCTTATTTGTGTCTTCTCACTTCCTGTACTCACGTTACTTTAGCTCTCATTTTTATCTGTCATCGCTGTTTTCACCACCTGCGTCAGACTCCTCCAAATCTTTCTTTTTTTCTCCTTTCGTCCTAATGCTTTCGACTGTTCTGGACGAGTCTCGTTTCGTTTCCTCTTTCTTCTTTTGTTCTTTTGTTTTTGTTTTCCCCCTTGCTGAAGAGTAACCTTCCGAGAGCCCAGCTCAAGTTGGACAACTCCCTTTTCTTTCCCTTCCGCTTTGCGTGTGTGTTTTTTTTTTTTTTTTTACTTTTTCCGCTGCTCTGCAGCATCTTCGCCGCGCTCTTTATCACTTCTCCTTCAGACCAGTTTCCCTTTTTTACTGTTTTTTGTTGTTTTTTGATGTTGCCTCTTCGACCATAGGCAACTCCTTTCTCTTTTTCTTTTTCCTCTTTTTTTTTTTGCGTGTGTGTGTTTATTTCTTGTTTTTTTTTTTTTTCCTCGCCATCACTCCTCGGCCCGAAGTCCATTCAAACAAACGAAAAAAAAAATAGTTTTTGTTTTATTTGTTTTGCTTTTTTTGTTGTTGGTTTGTTTGATGTGCGCGCGTGCGCGTTCCTCTTCGCTCGACGCTTTTCCGTGTTCTTTGAAAAGCGATTACCCCGTAGCAAATTACTTCGTTGTGCTTGTCTTTTTTTTTTTTCTCACCCTCCCGTCCGCCTTCACCCAGGAAACCGGAAGAGCAAAAACAAACCCAAAGAGTGTCCCAGCATGTCTGTGCGCGCTTTGGTTCTCTGATACTTTAATTTATGGATTCTCTATTCACATTTGTTTATTTATTTATTTTCTGTCTCTTTCTTACGCACCCTCACAACGAAGACCCAATTGTCTTCATTTTGTTTGCTACCAACAAAAAAAAAAAAACGGTGCTCGTCTCTTTTCATTTGTCTTTCCTCATTGCGCATGTTTGTGTTGTCCTATGTGCTCCACCGTCTACCTTACGTTATTTTTTTTTACTTGCTTCCTTTCGCTCTCTTTTATTGTTATTGTTGTTGTTGTTGTTGTGCCGCACTGCGCCGTCAACTGCGCGTGCCAGCGAGGTCCCCCGGGCAGGAGAGGTTTGCCTTCGATTGAACTGGACTGAACGCGCCAGCCCCAGCGCACGTCAGCACCCGAAGAGCTTCCGAATAGAGATGACTGCTGAATTCTCAACTCATGCTTCTAGAATGTCGTCTGTGTTGAGCTTGTATGTGCGAATATAATTTTTGATTTATCTCCTCTTTCTCTTTAGGCTTGGTTTTTGCGACTAGCCAGTCGGGACACCTCGTAAAGCATCGGGACTGAAGTCGTGTGCTTCATTCTGGTTGTTGTTGGGTTTTTGTTTTCCTTTTTTTTTTCTCCCACCACAAGAATCGTTTCGGTGAGCTTCTGTGTGTCACCAAACACTTAAACGAATTAAAAAAAAAAAAAAAACACAGCAGAGTGAAGAAAAACTGTTGCTTTTTTAAGAAGCGAAAGAGAATTCTTTACTTTCAATTTCTACGCAGAGAGAGAGAGAGAGAGACCTCTTTGGGTCACTGAGATACGCGATGGGAAGTGTCCTACGTTGACGGGGGAGTGAAGCATACATGTGCATATCATCACGGTCTGCTGTGGAATTGCCGCTGTTGTAGATGCTAGTCGTGAAAACTCTTTTTTTTTCTTTTTCTTTCCCCTTTCATTGGCAACTACCTGCTCCTAAATTGTTTTTTTTTTTGTTGTTGTTTTTTACATATATATATTCCTTGCTGTTCTATTGTGTAACAAGGCGCTGTACGTGGTGTGACTCCACTGACTGCTCAAATGCGTGGGCAAACAGTCTGCCAAGTAACTATATGCGCGAAGAGTGTTGCTTTGACCCACAGCTGTTGCTCTCTCTCTCTCTCTCTCTCTCTCTCTCTCTGCCTCTCTCTTTATGTTGTTTCAATTCTGTTTTTTCGCTCGAATAAATGTTTTATTTTTAATTTCTTTTCTTGATTTTTTTTGTAAATGCATTGTCAAAACACATCCAACTAACAACCCAAAGGAAAGGGCTCTCTATGCGATCAAACAAGATGTTTTCCCCTCACGTCTCGCGCAGGAAGCTGAAGCACGAATTTAACTACAACGAGGCTCAAGCCGTGCCTCACCGTATGCGCGTCGCCGGAGCAGTCTCACTCTAGAGAGGGCAAAGGTATGAGGTCGCTCTCGATATGGAGTGTTCTATGAGGGGTTAAAAGGTTGATGCTCAGCACGTCGGCTCTGCTGACACGAGACGCGCAGATTTAAACGCTTTGCGTCGGCGTGTGTGTGTACGTGTTTTGTTGTTGTTGTTGTTGTTGTTGTTTGTGGTTAAGTATTTGGCATTGAACGTGCAAAATATGGGAGGGGGGACTGCACGAACAACTCGTCAAGGCTACTCCTTATTAAACAATTTGTATTCCTCCTCCCCTTGTGTCATCTTATTCATTACCTCTCTGCTCCCTCTCTGCTCTCTCTCTCTCGCCAAAGGAACACCGCGTGGCAGATATTCACCTCCTCCCGTGACCACAATTCAACTCCCTTCTTTTTGCGCGTTTTTTTTATTATTATTTCGTCTTCTCTTTTCACACCTCACACACGCACTGATCACTGCTCCCTCAGCTGAGACACAGACACACACACACGCACGTATACCTTCTACTCGTTCTCTGTTTGTTCCTCTGCTGCAATGACGGGCTCTACCAACGGAAACGAAAAGTCCGAGGCAGGCACGGCGCGTCTCTTCGTGGGCCAGCTCAACTTCGATGCCACGGAGCACGATCTGCGCCAGATCTTCTCCTTCTACGGCCACGTCATCCACACCAACGTGCTGCGGGACGCCGATGGGAAGAGTACCGGCAGCGGCTTCGTGACCTTCCGCCAGACCGATGAGGCCGACTTTGCCATTATGTCGATGCACGACCGCTACAACATGGGCAGAGAGAAGCCCCTGCAGGTGTCTTACTGCCGTCGCAGCGAGCGCATCTCCCCGTTTGGCTACGAGCACGCGTTGAAGCTGCGCGAGAAGAACATCACTAACCCTCCCCCACCCCAGCCAACGGCGTAGCATTCGAGAATACATATATACTGAGATCTAGTTGTTGGAAGAAAGAAACACAGACGCACACGCACACGTGTGAGAAGGTGAGAAAGGTGGGCAGGTGAAAAGGGTAAAAACTATTGTCGTGGCGTGTATTGTCGAAACATGTTACGCTGTTGTTGCTGTTGTTGTTGTTGGTGGGTTTGTTTTAGGTCTATTTTTTGTTTTTCTCATTATTATTATTATTATTTTACTATCAAGCTCACTTTCTTCTACTTCCACAGACGACACATATCCCAGAGGCAGTGTGGTGCTGTGTAACGACGGCGACAGTGTCGCAAAGGCACGCGTACACTTCACACCACTTTGTGATCGCAGAGAAGCATATAATTATAAATATATATACATATTAATTTTGTTGCGTTGTTTTATCACTTTATGGGCTTTTTGGTTCAACCTCTCTCATTAGTAAGTCGGGCCTCGGACACTTCAATACACCTGTCCTTCCATCAGCCCCTCTCTCACTTCTTTTTTGTTCGTTTTGTTTCGTTTTGTTTTGTTTTTAGTGTTGCCGTTTATTTCCTCCCACGCGCTCTGCGATTTGAAAGCCGTTTGTTGTAGTTGCTGATGAAATATTTTTCTGTGTTGATTTTTTTTTTTCTCTCTTTCTTCGTCTGTCTTTCTTGCATTATTGTTTCCGCGTCGCCGAAAGTGTGCTCTGTTTCGCTTTTGTTTTTGTTTTGTTTTTTCTCGTTTTCATCTTCTCTCGAGTGGAGTGATGTCACTGCTCTTGTAGAAAAAAGTATATAGAGATATAGTTATCTATTTATATGTTTACACACATTGTTACTCAGCTCTCTAGAAAGCGATACAATCTGTGGGGTGTGTGGAACGCTGGCACAGACGCACGCATGTTTCTATCCAACGGGGTGTGCTCATCTGCATTTACCTTTCGGATGCTTGGCGCGGTAGCGATGCTCCTCTTCTTCTTTTTCATTTTCTTTTTTCTAATTTCTTTTTCTTTTTCAACGCCATTCCAGGTGGCGCATTCCGCTCTCATATTTCATTCTGTCATGATATGTTTCCCTTTTTTCCTTGTGCTGTATCTGTCTTTTTGTGGATGTGTTGTCTTTGGCCCGTTCCACCACCTACTGTTCTGTCTATGGGTTTTTATTTTACCTGTGCTATTGATCTTTTCCAATGATTGCTGACGTTACTTCACTTCCCTCACCTCTGGGTGAACATGAGAACAACACAATGAGAATATAAAGAAGAAGCACCTATCAATGTACACGGACTGTGGCGGCGGATGCTGTCCTTTGCAAAGTGGTGGTGAAAGGAAGAAGGCGATGGCGCTTGTGTGGACACACTGCAGCGGCGTCCTATGAACTAAGCATAAGAAAGACATAGGTGTCCATTTGGTGTGAGAACGTGTTTCAAGATGATCGTTCTATTGACCCCACAAAAGCCAGATTACACATGTATGCCCTTGCTTCTCTCCTCATTTCTTCTTCACGTTATCTATATCTCTCTCTCTCTCTCTAACCCCGCTTTCGCTCTTCACTATTCACTTTCATCTTCGCACCCTGTCTTCGTCTCCATGATGGAACCAGAGATAGCACCGACTCTCCCTCCCCTCTCCTCTCTATGAGTCACCACTACCACTCCCACAGCGGAGGCAGTGCGCCATCAACCATGTCCTACGTCCCGCCCTACCGAGCAGACGCCCTCACCTACATCACAGAGAAGCTCGCGACGGCCGAGGCGGCGGCGCAGGCGCAGAGCAACGTGGCGGAGACGCCAGACCCAACAGCACCCCCCACACCACCGCCCTCTGAAATGCAGACGCCAACTCCGTCGAACCCCCTTTCCATTCCCCCACCACCACGGAGAGACGTGCAGCACCCAGCGCCTCCTCCCTCTCATCCACCTGCGAGTGGGCTTGCGAGTTCGTCCGCTGCCTCGTCCGCCTCCACGCCCTCGCGATCGATGGCACCGACGGCGACGACGGCAGCAACAGCGGTGGTGGCGGCGGTGGCTCCGACCGCAGCAGCGTCAGGTCCCGCACTGGAAGGGTGCGTCCCACCCCCAGCCGTCCCACCGCCAACACCCCCGCCGCCGCCGTCGCTGTCCTCCACCCACTCGTCGCCCCACCCAGACCCCAGGGCTGCGGCATCCCCCGCGCCGGCCGCACCACCGGCCATGCTCGCACCACCGCCAGTCGCACAGGCCAGCGCCGTGCAGCCACGCACCACGCTTCCTTCGCAACAGCAGCAAGCACCACAGCAGCAGACACAGCACTACATTCCCGCACCTCAGCCTCTACCACCACCACCACCGGCACCACCGGCACGGCCCACGCCGCTCCCCGCCATCCGCATTCCCGAACTGCGCGTCATCCTAGCACGTGGGCGTCTCAGTGGTGTGAAGGACTTCAGTCCCTCGGCGACCGCAGAGGACATCTACAATGCCTTCTGCCCAGCCGGAGACGCCTATCCGAATGAAAACGCCACCGCCTCCACCGCCGCCGCCGCAGCAGCCGCCACATCGAATACGTCGACGACGATGGCAAGTGCGGTGGCGGCTGGGGCTGCCATTCACCCCACCCCGACGCAATCGGAGATGGCGAGTGTGGTGCCTTTAAACGAGCTGCATGCGGTGGCGCCGACGGCGGGCTTGTCAACGCGTGCTGGAGAGGCGCTGCCGCCGGTGTCTTCGACGCGTGGCCGCCTGCCGCCTGGGTGGGAGCGTCGTGTGCTGCACGGCTCCACCTTTTATCTCGATCACATCTCTCGCGAGGCACACGAGCAGGAGCCGTGGGTGGTGTGGTGGGGACGCGCCGGTAATGTCGATGTCAATGGTGTCTAAGAGTGAGCGTGTGTGAGAGAGAGACAATAAGGATGAAGATGTGCCACCAACATGAAAGCACACTGCGTTTGGGTTTGTGTGTTGCGTTGAGCATCATCGGGACTGTTATAATTTTTGTGTGTGTGTGTGTGTATCGCTGCTTCAGGCAGGATCCACTTCTTGTCACCCTGTGGTGTAAGAATAGGTCGGAGTGAGGCCCAGTTAGCCTCTGTTTACTTCTGGTTTTTGTTGTTCAATACAGGGTAATGTTTTTGTTGCTGTTTTGGTGTGTGTATGTGTTTTGTTATTGTTGTTGTTGTGTTTTCCACTGTTTCTCGTTCTGGTTGCTGAGTGAAAGAGGGAAGTTGCTAATACATGCTCTTCCTAAAGAAAAAACAAACAAACTGATGGCTGCACGCGCCACAAGTGAAGGGAAACGAAGTGTACACACAGAAATGAAAAAATTATAAACGAGCATAGCCATCTATGGGACGCACATGTTGCACAAAGCAAGCAAAGACGACTATGAGAAGATAATGCTTCTGCTCAAACACACACATGAAAAATAATAACCGCATAAGCAACCTTTTTTTTTTTGGTGTGTGTGTGTGTGTGTGCCATCCTGTCTGCTTAACCGTTTGTCTTTCTAGGGAAGCTGTCATGCATATCGCTGTTAAATGGTGTGTGAAACAACCTACCTCTGCGCTGCATCGGTGTGCTTCTGCAAGCTCACTGAGCACACCTGAATCGCCACGCACTTTTTTTTTTTTTTTTTGTGTGTGTGTGTGTGTGTGTGTTTGCGCATCTCAATATGTTACCCTCGCTTCTATGTTACCTCTTCTTCTCGCTCTTTCTTCTCCACTCTTTCTCTCTCGCTCACTACCAATGTTTTTGTATGTTGCACGCAACACACTTGCATCCCATGTGCTGCCACCACTGCATCTCAAACATACGCTTTCTCCGTCCTCCAATCGTGAACAGGGATGCTACGAAACATCGAATACAGTACCCGGATCTTTTTTTGTTGTTGTGTTTTTTCTGATACAAGTCACGTGTCTTCTTAATCCTATATTAGGTCTTTAGTTGTTTTGTCGCTGTGGAAATTTTTTTGCACTCTTCTGACGACAATTTCGTGATTGTCGTTTTTTTAATTACTCTTATATAGTGACCACACGTTTCCACCGCGAAACTCTTCTTTCTGTGTGTGTTGTGCGTTGGCGTGTGTAGAGAAGGGAGAGGATCCACGAAAGGCAAACCGAGGAGGAGGACGAGTGCGAGTGTGTGGGTACTGCACCCCCTTCTCGTGTTCTTTGCTTGACCTTTAACATTCGTTTTTTATTATTATTTATATTTTTAGCTCTTTGTGTGATTGCTGTCGTTTTGTTTTTGTTTGTTTTGTTTTATTTCCGGTTGTTGTTATTATTTTTGCGTTTGTTTGGTAAGCGTTTTCTTGTGCGTTTGTTTTTGCCTTCCCCGTTTGCTGTTTTTTGGTGTTTTGTTTTTCTGTTGTTTTCAACCCTCTGCTCGCAACTCTGTGCCCTGTGTGGCGCTCTCTTGTTGTTCTTTCTTGTTTTGTCCACTAGCTTCCATAAGAGTGTGTTTTTTGTTTCTTTCTCCTTCCTTCCTTTTTTATTTTTCTGCTCGCAAGCTAATAGACGCTGGTTGCGCCGCTGAAGCAAGACCCAAGTATCGAGCCTCGTTGCCGTTGGTGGCTTGTTAAAGCATCTATTATATATAGTTGTTTATTTGGGTCTTAGTTGCTATTATTGTCGTTGCTGTGTTTGAATTATTATAGTTTCTCAATTGCAGAGAGAGCAGCGAGGCCTAATCTAAAAAAAAAAAAAAACGCTGCCTTTCTCGTCTAGTAGTCAAGCCGATAGTATCTCTTGCAGCAGCCTTGACACACAAACACATATACACGCTCTTTTTTTGTCCCACGGCTTCTTTTGTTTTTATTTTCTTTGTATTTGAAACTTTCTCGTTTCTTCTTCCGTGTGCGAGTCACGAAGCACCTGTGAGGCGATAACGTTGCTGCTTGTGTTCTTTTGCTTTTTGATCTTCCGCCTTTTTTATCTTCTGAGCATTGCACCGAACATCCAAGTGGAGACACAACATTAATTCGTAAACTTCGTAGGTTTCCGCTGCTTTTTTTCTTTCTCTAAGACTGTAGTGAACTCTCAACACACAAGCGAGTAAAAAAAAACTTTTCTCTACTAGTTTTGTGTGTTTTTGTTGACAGTATATGATTATTATTATTATTTTTTACATTAGGCAAGAAAGGTTATTTTGCTGTTTTCCAAAAGAGAGAGAAATAAAATCAGGGTGTAATATTCTCTAGAGATTTGAAGATTGCCCCTACACAAAACCAAAAGCTATTTTGGACATTACCAGGTTTTGTTCCTTGCATAAGAAAAGCCCAGAGAAGAAAAAAAAAAGAGATTAAAAATGCTGAGTTTTAAAAGCATTGCGGGCTTTCTCAAGAAAGTCAGCAGCAGCAGCCGCGATGACGCCAGCAAGGACGCAAAGCAGAAGTCCGGCGTTGAGGGTGGTGCTGGCAGCGGTGCAGGTGGGCATGGCGGCTCCACGCACAGCAGCACCGGCGCTGGTGCGTCTGTAGGGTGGAGTGGCTCAACAAGCGAGGGGGCGACAAGCGCACGAGGCACGCCCGCCAACCGCACCGCCGGCTTGGGCTTCCCCGGTGCCAGTGGTGGAAAGAAGAGCGACGATGCCAATTTCATTGAGTCCCCTCTCTTCGGCATGCCGTCCGCCTTTGGAGACAACTCGATGTTCGCCTCCTCCACTATTTTAAAAGGCCTTCCCCAGAACACCAGCACCCAGGACGTCCTGCGCCACCTTCAACGCGTGGTGCAGCAGCGCAGCGACGAGCTGCAACAGCAGGAAGACGCGGCGGCAGCAGCAGCAGCAGCGGCGAAGGCAGACGCGGAGGATCTGAACCGGGAAGCTGCGGTAGATGCAGAGTCGCGCTCCGTCGTTACCACAACGCCGGGCGCGACGGCGCGCAACAGCCTCGACAGGGTAAGCCCGCGCCCCAGCCACCACCAGGTGTCCACCGCCGCTCCCTCGCCGATGGACGTCTCCCCGGTCAACACCACAGCGGCACGCACGGGCACCAACGTCACCGGTGGCACCTCCACCACCACGTCGCCAGCTGCGGTGTCACGGGAAGACATGCGGCACCTGCAACGGATCCGAGGCGAGATGATCGACGCGTTGGATTTGTGTTTGCAGGAGGTGCCCGACAACACGCCGCAGGTTGGCGCTGCAGGTGGCCCTGCCGGCCTCACAGAAGAAGATCGTGCGCGCTTGGAGAAGCTGGCTGGCAGTGGTGGAGGTCGAGCCCAACCCGAGTCCCTGACACGGAGCAACAGCGTTGTCCTGCCCTCCTCCTTCACCAATGGCATGTCCGCCATGGTCGGGGCCGTTGCGGATGGTGCGGCAGCGTGGGAGGAGAGTCGCCACATCCACAACGCGTCCCCTTGCGGCCTCAGTGGCGGTGTGGGCACGGCAACCCCACGCAACACCTCCATCGTCGCAACGCCAGTCGAGGCAGCAGAGACGTCCACGGCTGCGGTGCCTGGGCCCCACACACCCGCTGCAGGCGCCTCTTCTGTCTCCCCTACCGTCTTCACGCATTACGAGTGGCGGTGTCTGCTGCTTCAGGTCGTCGAGGTCATTGTCCGCATTGACCGCATCGCCATGCATGAGGTGCGCCGCCGTGCAATGGAGAAGCTCGCGCCAGGTGTGATTGTACCGCTGCCGAATGCCGGGGGGACCAGCGGCGGCACCACGGAGTATCGCTGGCAGCTTCTCTCGCAGGTGCTGCCCGCTCATCACAAGCCTGTGTCCACTGTGCCGCCATCGAGCTCGCTGACACCGACACGCCACACCCAGCAGCAGCAGCAGCAGCAGGTCAATGTCTCGGCGGCCACGGCTGCTGCTCTCCTAAACTCCCCGCATCTCATGATGAGCCGCTCCGAGGCGCTCCTGCGCACACCCGACGACGCCGAATCGCTGACGCCGCCGATCCCTGCCACTCTCATTACCGTAGCCAGCGGGCAGGCCACACCGAAGGACTCCCCGCTTCCCCCCAGTGCCACGGCAACGTCCACAACAGCCACTGGCACCGCCCAGCCGTCCCCCGTCGCCAAGATGAAGCACGCGCTGGTCGAGAGCGGCGTCCTCTCCCCGGACAACCGCGTGGACTACGCCATTTCAAAGGAGGATAAGAAACTGCTGGAGGAGCTGATCACCGTAGCATGCTCGTTGGCCACCTGGGCCATCATCAAAGCCATCCTGCGCCACCACCAGCAGGCGATCCTCAGCAGCCGGCAGCGCAGTAGTCGCAGAGCTGCTGCGGCCAGCAGTGCCGGCGGTGATACAGCAGCCACAGCAGCAACAGCAGCGATGTTAGCAGCGAACGTGCCGGCTGGTACATCGGAGCGTGCGGTGCTTGAAATGTCGCTCTCTGCCACCACGGCGGAGCTCGCGGGGACGGGGAACAGTGCCGCCAGCTTGAGTGGTGGGCGGCCCCCGCTGGTCCCACCGCCCGTAGGCGCCCACCCCTCTCCTTCCCCCGGCTTGGAGGACATGGGAGACGAAGCAGCCGCCGCCATGGCCACCGCGAAGAAGAACGCCAGCGACGAGGTCGACGATGTCCCCTACATTGACTGGGCGGCTGTGGTCCAGGAGCTGGATGGGTGGATGGGCGGCTCACCGGGTCACATTGTTGCCGAGTGCACGCTGTGCGCCAGCTTCCTGCGCGATGACGGGCGGGAGATGGTGATGTGCATGCTGCAGAAGCCGAAGCCTCGCCACCTCCTCTCGAATATCCACCGCCACTCCGAGAAGCTGCGCCACACCGATCCAACCGTGTTGGTGGCCACGGCCCCTGTGCCTCCGACGGCCTCTCCGCGAGTGCCGGCCACTGCGCAGGGCGGCAGCTCCGGCGCGTCTGGCACCGCCGCCACAGGCGCGTCTTCCTCCGCAGCGAGTCCCTCTGCGTCCTCCCCTTCCGGATCGTCATCCACGGCGCCGCCGTCGCCCTCCGCCACGACCAACCCCGCTGGATCAGGCGGGGCAGCGTCGACGGCTGCCACCGGCGCAGGCGGTGGGACTCCTGCTGCGTCCTCCGCCGCTAATGTGCTCCCTCCCAGTCCCACTGGGTCCAAAACCAACCCCGCCGTGTCCACCACCGTGCAGGCCATGATTGATGACCCGACTCTCGTGATGGATGACTTGGTGGCGCAGCTTGAGTTGGTCTACCGCCAGGCGGTGGGCGACACCTGGTCCAACTTTCTGGAGGGCGCGATTGAGTCGGAGATTCACAGCATGCAGCCGGCGAAGACGACGGCGTTTGGAGCAGCGGGCGTGCCCACGGCGTACGGAGACAAGGCCGGCAACGACGAAGAAGGCGTGTCGCACAGTCCCACCACCACCACCACCGCCACGACCACCTACAGCGAGGAGCCCCTACCAAAGCAGCAGAGCGCGCAGAGTCTGCCGTCCACCACCTCCGCGCCGTCCTCGCCGCTGACAAAGGACTACATCACGGATACCAAGACGCTCTGTCGGCTGGCCACCGCCTACTTCTTCGGTTCAGACACCTGGTCGGAGCGCAAGCGGGAGCGGCGCTTCGCGTTGCTCTATCGCAGCATGCGCAGCCGCACGGAGCGCTACAGCGAGTCGGCGGCCACGCGGCGCAGCATTCGTCGTGGCACCAGCTCTGCCGCCTCCCCCACGCAAACGGCCACTACCACCGCCGTCGCCAGTCCAGTCGTGGCGACTCCGATGGGCGACTCCTCCTCGCCACCCGCTGCCCCGCCGCCCTCGTCGTTGCCGTCGCAGGCCTCGCGGGGGTCCCTTGGCACGGCAAGTGTCCTTGTGCCGCCAAGCACAAACGCACGCGCCTCACCGTCATTGCCCTGCACGAGTCCACCCACCACTGTTCCTGCGATGGCCGGCGGTGTTGGTAGTGCTGTTCTTACACCGATGAAGTTTAGCGTCGAGGACACGTCGTCGCGGGCGCCAGGGACGACGACAGCAACAGCAGCAGCAGCAGCAGCAGCATCGGGCACTTCATCCTCGCCGCAACCTCAGCAGACTGCGACGAGCCGTCACAGTGTGTTGAACACGCAGCTCGTGGCACATCAGCTGTGCTCCTCTAACGCGAGCAACGCGGCCGTCTCTACGCAGAGTACGCCTATGACCGCATCGCTACAAATCAGCCGCGATGGTGGCGCCTCAGAGACGGATGTGGCCTCGGGCAACTACCATGTCGATGGCACTGCACCGCACCCCACGCATGAGCATGGGTTAGAGCGGTACGCCATGGGCCAGGCAGATCAATACGCGACCTGGACACCCTTTGGATTTATGATGACCTCGTCAGCGAACACAACGCCGCGGCCTGAGCAGGAGCAGTCGTGTGGTCAGCTGCCGCAACAGCAGCAACAGCAGCAGCAGCAGTCGAGTGTGAGCGCTACACCGCTGCGCAGCGACGGTGACAGCAACGTGGCCAGTTTCGCCGGTGTCAGCCACGGACTCCCCGGGCCATTCTACAACGGGGTGGCACCGTCGAACACAGAGGCGGTCCCACAGCAGCAGCAGCAGCAACAGCCTACGGCCCAGTCAACAGCGCCGACTTCCACGGTCCCGGTGGGCCATCCGCTGAGCTCCATTGTGCTGGAGAGGATTGTGAACATGTCGTGGTCCGCCGCCCTGCACAAGCGCGGCGAGCAGTGCCTGAACGCGAAGCCGCCGCGACTGGAGGAGGCCGAGCAGAACGCGCAGGAGGAGCGCCTCGTCGCCGGAGCCTTTGGCGAGTTCCGTGCGCGTCAGCGCTCCCTTGTTTCCCTCATCAACGCCCGTCTCGCCTCGGGCAAGTCCGTCGAGGCCCTCATGAACGCGCAGAAGCACTTCCGCTTTGAGAAGAAGGACTGGACGAGCCACAACCAGACCATCTTCTCCGCTCTCCGCTACCTGCAATCGATGGTGCTCCTTGTGCGTGCGCAGGCGGCGTGCCGCGTGTACGGTGCGGTGATTGAAACGGTTCAGCTGGTTCTGCCACAAGCGACGTTGTGTGAGCAGATGCTGCAGGTGCTGGCGCCGCGCCCACGCCGCGATTGCATTATCCGCTTCGCCGACTGCCGCTCCAAGCTGCTGCGATCGTATGTGTACCTGCTGAAGGAGTGCTGGCTGGCCCACGCGGCCTTCAACGACCATGGCAAGGCAGCCAAGTACTTCTCCCAGTGCGTGCAGGTGCTGCAGATGCTGCGTCGTCGAGCTCGCGAGTCAGAGCTCTTCGCTGCCTACATGGAGCGCGGCTCGCAGCTCATGAAGATGAAAAACTACAAGAAGTCGGTGGAGATTTTCAAGCTTGCGGTGAACATCGCAAAGAAGTCGCTGCAGGACGCCGGCACAGCTGCCGCGTCCTCGGGGTCCGCAGGATCGACCGCACCGTCCGCTAGCGTGTCTCTCGGCTCGACCATGACGAACATGGCGGGCATCGTCTCCGCCGCCACCGCCGGCCTGAATGTGAAGCTGGGCAACGGCGGCAATGGCAGTGGCGCCTCTACCGCTGCTGCGGCGGTGGGGTCCGCGTCAACTCCCTCCCAGCAGTTCCACCGCAATTTGCACTTTCGCGGGGCGGGCTCTGGCCAGCTGTACACCGCCGAGGAACACAGCGTGGGCACGTCGATGGCGACGGCCGACGACATGGAGTTCACCTGGCGCGTTGCTGAGAGCGAGCGAATGCTGGCCCTCTCCTACGTGACGGAGGCCGAGCACGAGGTGAACGTGCGCGAGCGCCGCGAGGAGCTGAGCAACGCGGTGAGCAACGCCTACAGCTCTCAGCGGTCGCTGCAGCGGTGGCAAACGAAGGGCGGCACCCCGAAGCGCCTTCTCACCGCCGTCCCCTGCAGTCTCATCGTGATTTGTAAGGGATTGTTGCTGCTGAACCAAGCGCGGAAGGCGGCCTTGCTGCTCGAGCCCCTCATCGAGAACAAGCCGAGCTCAGCGCTGGTGCGGCCACCAATGTGGCGGGAGATTCTCGACCCGACGGAGGACCCGTACACGGCCGAGGACGTGGTCCTACGCACCTACGTCTGCTCCGTCAAGATCGCGGTGTACATGCTCTACTCGCGCTGTCTAGCTGAATTTGACGGCGAGCGGGCACTGCGGGCGGTCACGCAGGTCGATCAGCTTCTCCAGGAGAGCGACGCGTGGATCTATGCCATTCGCACGCAGCTGCGCCGGGCCCTGGAGGAGGTGCGCATGAAGGACAAGAGTGTCACCACCCTGCCAACGACGCCGTGCACGGCACGCAACCTGGAGCTGCCACGCGTCTCCGCGGCAGCAGTGAGCACGCTGATTGCCAAGACAGCAGTGGCAGCGGCAGCAGCGAACGAGGACAACGAAGACGCGTTGAGCACGACACCGCAGGGCGGCGGGGGTAACGAAACTGTCGTCTCTGCGGCCTCCACCACCGGCACCACAGCGGCGTTGCCCTCGGCAGCAGCGCCAGCAGCAGCGCCAGCAGCAGCGGCAGCATCGACGAAGACCACCGAGGTGCCCCCGCTGCGCATCTCAAACATGAACATACCACACTCTACCACAACAACAAACAACAGCAATAACAACAACGCTAGCGCGAGCAGCTACAGCACCACTACAGCGGCCGCCAGCTCCACTGCTGCTGCGGGTGCGGCGGCGGCGACAGAGGGCGATGCCGCTCGCACGTCACCCTACACGGGCGGCCACCGAGGTCCAGATTACAACTCTCCCGAAGAGGCGCCGCTGCGACAGCGCCGCTTCAACGTGACGGGCATGGCCGGCAGCGTCAACAGCATCGCCCCGTCACGCGACGATCTCCTGCGCGACGAGGACGAACCCAGCCGTCAGAGTACACTGATGCAGACCTCCGCCGGTAGCGTCAACGTGGACCCCTGGAACTGCGGCAACGCCCATCTCACCGGGGCCTACCCCACACCGCCTGCGTCAACCCGCAGTCCCCGCACCCAGCAGTCCCCGCGTGCGCCGACCCTGCGGATCCACATGGAGAGCACGAGTGAGTGCATGACGGCGCTCTTCGCGCTGCGCGAGGGCAAGTCGCACATCCGCAAGGCCCTCCGTGACATCTTCATCGTCAGCGGGGACGCGCACTCGCTCATTAAGAACTGGGAGGAAGCCCTCAAGAGCTACTCCCACGCACTTGTCATCTCGATGGGGGAGGTGGAGGCTGCCAACGCAGCGGCGCAGTCGCGGCGGCAGGTGAACAGCCACTACGCTACACCACGCAACGCGCAGCCGTCGCCTCGCACGTCCAACGTGGGCGGTACGCATGAGGATTGCAACTCGGCCACGACCTCACACATCGCAACGGGCGCGGCCAGCGCGAGTCACCACGCTACCGCGGGTAGCGGCGGTAGTGGGCGCAATAATGGCGGCGGTGGCGCGACAAGCACTGCGACGACGAACACCAACAACAACAACAACAACAATAATTATCACGGCGGTAGCGCATCCGACACGCGAGGCGGTGGTGCGACGACAACGAGGGCGGCGAGAGGCAGCAGCAGCAGCTCGGCTCAGTGCTGGGGCCAAGTGGTGCCCCTGGACGAAGAGTTTTTTCTCTGGGATGAGGAAGACGTGCTCATTGCGGACAACATGCTGAATCGTGACTTGACGTCCTCCACAGCGGCGAAAGACCTTCGAGCCGTCGTCGCCGACGAGGAACGCATGGACTCGCGCGCCTGCGAGAGCCTGGTGCTAAGCAAGCTCGCCAACGTGTATCGTGCGCTGGACAAGCCCACCACCGCGATCCACTACCACAACCTCGTCCTCGACTACGCGAACGAGTGCAACGACAAGCTGCTGGCCTACAACTCCATGTTGAGTCTCGCACGACTCTACACGGCGGCGTGCTCACAGGAGGAGGCGCGCGAAAGCTGGGCCAAGGTAAGCGACCTCGCCAAGGACTACGAGGACAAGGAGGTGAGCCGCGAGACGAAGCGCAACATTGTGGTGGGGCAGGAAGCCGCCGGCATGTACCTCGACGTGGTCAAAACGGCCGAAGAGCTGGAGAAGCTGGCCACCGGAGAGGAGGGCGAGGACGCAGCAGCAGATCGCCGCTTTGCGCTTGAGGCGCTGGCGAATGCGAACTTGCAGCTGGGCCAGTACGACGCCTGCATCGCCGCCCTGGACAACCGAGAGAAGGTGCAAGAGAAGTCGGCGGAGTGGAATGGACGACTGCTGAGTATGCGCGCGAAGGCACGCATGGGCCTCAATAAGCCGACCGACGCGATCAAGGTGATGCAGAGCTGGGCCGTCAAGGCGCGCAACCTGGGCAACTGGGTGGAGCTCGGAAAGGCGAATTCGGCGCTGTCGGCGGCCTACGCGTCGGAGAACCAGAACATGCAGGCTCGCCATTACCACGAGGCCACGCTCAACGCCTTTGCGCTTGCCGAGACGTTAAGCGAGGACTGCCAGCACATCGCCCTTGACAGCGCGCGGTGGCTGGTACACTACGCCTACCTCGATGATGCCACAGTGCAGGTCGACCCTGCGTTGACGTTCACGGGAGGTTGTCTGACGAGCGACTCGGAGGCCAGTGGGGGCGACTTCCGCTACACAGATAGTGGGCTGTGCAACAGCAGCGGCGACCTTGGAGAGATGTTGGCGAAGGAGGAGGAGCTGCGACGATCCTCGTCGTCACTCATCGCCGACGGCCTCCGTGGCCGCATCAGCGACCGCAACACCAGCATCGACGACGACGACGAGGATAACTTCTTCGGCAGTGGAGGCTCCTTGTCAAACCACAGCCTTTTTGGGATGCACCTCCCCGCCTTGTCGGACGCCGACGCGCCAGATGTGCCACCGCCAAGTGTGAACGTAGAGGAGGGCGAAGCGGGCCAAGACGCGTCAGCAGCCGCGAGCACCAGCGCGACCAGCAGCAGTGAGACCACTTCAAGCGGTTCAACCGGGGAGGCAGGGGAGGGAGCTGAGAATGAGGAGGTGGATGGCGTGCCGCTGCTGCAGCGGCACTCCTCCAGCGCCTTCCACCCAAAGGACCCCAGCTGCGACACCGCGCCGCCGTCGTTGGCGGCCAGCGTTAATCGATCCATGCATGAGGACCCCACGCAGCAGGACACGTTGGAGCTGAACTACAGCGGCAGCAGCGCTGGACAGTCCGAGGAGGTGGGCGACAGTGATGCCGTGGCGGAGGAGATCGAAGACGAGGCACGCCGCCGCCGCGAGGTCGACGAAGCGCTGCGCACGATGGACGAAGACGCCGACACGGCGGATCACCCCAGCGAGGTCGCCGCCGCCGTCGCCGCAGCCGCGCAAAACAACATGTTCTTCAGGATGGGAAACGACTTCAACGCGGCCGGCGACGACGGCGACGGCGATGATGCGGCGGACGCAAACGACCCCACATCCCTTGCGGACAACGCATCGGGAAAGGCGCCGTCGAAGACAGCCTCCGCCCCGCCCACGCCGAACATCACCACAGCCGCCGCGAAGCCCTCCACCAGCGCAGCGGCAGCGGGCGGTACCAAGTCCGCGTCTAGCAACTACGTGCCGCCGCCCACGGCCCTGGCCAACGTGTCGATTTGCAGTCGACCGGCGGCAGCAGCGGCTGGGACGGATGTGCTTGAGATGCCGGTGGATGTCAACCGCTCCGCCTCGGAGCCGACCTCCGGCTCAGGTCCCAGCGGTACGGGCTCTCCACTTTCCGCGGGCACGGCACGTGGCAGCGGTGGCTTTGGGAACGGCCGCAACACCGCCGCCGCCGCCGCAGCAGCAGCAGCAGCCCGGCTAGGGGGTGAGGAGGGCCATCTCGAACGGAAGCCCGCGACAGTGCGCACGACGTACTACCGTGGTGCCCTGGAGATGATGGAGACCGCGGCGCAGCTGCTTCTGGTGCCCCGCAGCGTCAGCCGCATGGTGGTGCCGTACTCGCCAGCCGAGGCGGTCGACCTCGCCCTTCTCTCCCACCCCCACTCCCTCTTTGTCTTCTACTTCGCGGAGTACACGACCGAGTACGGGGCGCAGTGCGATGTGGTGGTGCGTCCACCCGGCACGGCAGGGTTCCTGAAGCTGCGCACGCAGATCTCGCTGAAGGAGTATCACAGCAAGGACGTGGTGAATGCGCTGCTCACAACGATCTCAGCAGACATATCGGTGGCGGGGGACCGCACCACTGCTGGCGCCACTACCATGAACACCATCGACCCTGGCGCGTCGCTCTCACACCCCTTTGTGAATGCCATGGCGAAGGCCGGGGCAGCCGGTGGCAGCAGCAGCGCTGGGGCGAGCCCCACCCTCGCGAACGTCCGCCCCGATGCCCTTCGTGCCGCCCTGGATGATGAGACGCGATCGTGTTTGCGCAATCTGCACGCAGATGCCTGGCAGCCCATCATTGACCGCATGCACCGCGAGAAGGTGTCCTACCAGGACGCCGACACGGTGATCATCATGCCCGACATTGCGCTGCTGCACCTGCCCTTCGCTGGGCTGCTGCCCTCGCCAGACTACGGCGGCGAGGACGCGCCATTAGGAGAGCAGTTCACCCTGGTGGTCACCCCGTCGCTCTCCCACTTTGTTTACCACGGCATGTCGAAGCCACACCCGCATGAACGCACCGGCGGTGTGCTGGACCCCCGTGCGTGTCGGTACATCTTTGTGCCGTACGCTGCGGCAGGGGTCGGCGCACCGCCCTTCACCGCTGGTTCCGGATGTTCCTCCTTGCCCAGCTCGCCTCGCCCACGCCAGCCAGCCACGTCGCAGTCCGCGAAGAGCACGACCACGACGACGGCGACTGGTGGTGGTGGTGGTGGAAAGCTGGCCCCTTCTGGGGCCTCACCTTCCCCGTGGCCATCCGTGTCGGCAGCGCAGTCAATTGGCGACTCCACGCTGACGCCGCAGACCTCCGCCACCGCAGCAGGAAGCACCGCGACGGGTGCGGCACGCAGGGAGTCCGCTCTCGGTGCCGCATCCGATGGTGCCGCGTCGAGCGCTGCGGATGCGTGCAGCTTCGAGGATCTTCTGAAGACCTGGAAGGTGCACCGGGGGTGTACGCGCAAGGAGCTGATTCACGCCTTCACGGACTGCCGGACACGTGCGTTGATGTTCCTCGGTCCGATGGACCAGGGCGGGGTGCGGGTGGCAGATGGAGTGGTGACCATGCAGGACATCACGCAGAGTCTTCAGCAGGCACGCTCGCTGCAGGCCTCGCAAGGCAGCAATGCCGCTGGTGGTGCGGCGCCGCTGCATCCCGCACCGTCCTCCTCGCTCTCCATTCCGCTACCGCCGCTGTGCACGCACATGGACCTTCTTGTGCTCACGGCAGACCGTGGCCTGTACCCCACCGTGACGAACGGCGGCATGGCAGCGAACCTCTGCATGTCGTTGGGCGTGCACCGCGTGTTGCGTTTGAACATCGTGCACGGTCTGGCCCCGAGTGAGGAGCATTACGAATTCATCGCCAATTTCTGCGCGAATTTGCAGAAGGTGGCGCGGTGGTCGCTGACCAACCCGTACGCAGTGGCGCTGCGCACGACCATTGCCGAGGCGCGAGTGAAGGGCATGTCCTCCAACACGTGGGGAGCCTTCACGCTGATGGGCTCCGCTTAAAGCCCGCTCAACTACATAACCATTAATGTATCATGTTTGTGCGTGCGAAGCAGGCAGCGACGGAGGCAGCCAAATGCGTCTGTGTTGTACTCGTTTGCGTTGTGGTTTTGATTTATTATTATTATATTTCTTTCCTTTTTTAGAGACGTTGTTAGCGCAGAGAGAGTCAGATTGATTTTAGTGCTTTGTGTTTCGTTGGTAGAAGCTCAACGTAAGCTATAATTTTCTGTTTTTTTTTCTGACACCGTTGGTGAGGTTCTTCTGCCAAAAGCACATGATGTGAACTTTTTTGGTGTTTTTTTTTTTTTTTGCTTTTTCATCAGGGAGCGCTGGTTCTCTTGGCAACATTTGGTTTTTATTGTGTTTGGTTTGTTTGCTGTTTTTTTTTTTTCATGCTTAGCTGAACTAGTGGGTTGCTTTTGTTATCCGTTGTGTTGCCCTTGGTTCTTTAATTGTTCTCTCTCTTTGCGCAATTGAAGCCTTCTGTACCATCAAGTTTGAACCACGTATTGCACAAGAACTGAAGAACGGCAAAGGAAAATCAAATGTTCACGCGCAAACCTCTTACGTATCATCTTTAAAAGGCATTGGAGTACAGCCATTAACCGCCCCGTGGGCTAAAGATGACGTGCAAACCACCTTTTCTAAGCTGCCTATCCAAGCATATAGAGTTAATTATACATACATCTACTTGGCCCTTTCGTTTCTCAGACTTAAGCTGCTTTCTCTGATGCTGTTATGTGTGTTTGTCGGCACAGCGAGTGGTGCGTTGCTCTTTATTTCCCTCAGTTATAGGAGAAGGGAAGACAATTGCTAGAACACCTTCCATTGTATACTCAGCAACGCGATGATGCGCCTGCTGCCTTTACCTCGTCTTTTGTTGTTTTGTTCTGTTTTTTACTTTTTTGCATCGAGTTCCTTTATTGCGAATGTAAAGAGATTTTCCGTGTGGTGGTATTGCTTCGGCAGATATATATATTTCGGTTTTTTTTTTCCTTTCAACCTCTCTCCTCTTCCCCTTCTTTGTTGTCTTTGTTATTATTGGTTATCATTGCTGAATGTTGTTTATTTCTTTCCTGTACGCAACTATGATTTGCCCTCGTTTCCTCTCTTTGGATGACTCGAATACCTGCCTTGTGTATTTTTTGTTTTGTTTCGCCCCTGAATATACTCCGTTATCGCTTTTTCAGCAACGCCTGCCTTGATGGCACTTTCTATTGCCTAAAACAAAACAAGAAATCGAAATAATCCTGACTGAAACTGAGGAGCTCAAACGAAAAACGGCTTGATTTAATGAATCGGTCAGCGATATTGTGCTCCACGATCGCGGGCCTCAGCTTCTGTGACGGAGCTGCGCGCAAAAGGTAAAGAGGCAGCGTATCTCTTTAAAAAAAAAAACGCTCTCTATCTATCTTTGAATTGAAGTGCCATTATTCCTGGCATGTGTGTCACGTGGTGAAAGCTCATCAGGCTGTTTTGTTGTTGTATATATTGAAGCCGCACATTACACTCACGTAACATTCTCTCTCTCTCTCTCTCTCTCTGTTTTTGTTTTTGAGCTATTTCTCTGCGTTTTCCCCCGGTTTAAATTTTCTCTCGAATCCTCCTTATCCCTTCATCGCATTCGAATGCTGAAAGTTGTTTAGCGCTTAGCCTCTTCCCCTTCTGGGCACCGCACGTCCTCGACAAAACCCCCTCTGTTCTTGACGTTTCTGTGCTTTCTAAAGAAGCTCAAAAAGATCCAACAGCACATCGCAAGTGGCCAGCCCACTCCTCTTCTTGAAAGCACACACGCTGCGGCTTTGTTTGCATGGAGATATAGTGGATTCTATCGCCGCAACTTCCCCGTATAAGCACCTCTTTTTGTTTTGTTTGTTTGTGTTCCGCCTAGACAACAACGACATAGATACACACATAGACAAACGCATAGAGTGCTAGACTGAGCCTGTAATCCTGCTTACATTCCCTATTTCACCAGTGATACTACTACTGGTATTGGTTTCTGGGTTGCTCTTCTCTTTCTTCTGTCTGTGCGCCGTTTCTCTCTACTCTGCGTCTCCACTCCTCGCCTCCTTCATGCGCGATGGCGGACCACGTCATGACGCCACTGCCTGTGCAGTTCAGCAGTAGCATTCACCTTACCCTTCATCAGGCCTTCATTGCCACTGCGGGTGTGCTGCTCAGCGACCCCGTTGCCCGCGTGCACGTCGTCACGGTAAAGAAGACCCACACACGACCGGCCTCCGAGGAGGGCGTGCGCGTTGTGCTGAACGCGAGAGAAGTGGGCAAAACCAAGCCGTGCTTCTTCACGGCGCACCCGACCTTCAACGAGTCCTTCGACTTCAACGTTGCAGAGACCAGCGCGTTGACGACGCTCGCCGCCCCATCCGTAGGTCCAGCCGCTGCCAGACACAGCAAGAAGAACCGTGAGGCGAGCGCAGAAGCTGCACACGGAGGTAGCGCCAGCGTGGTGGATTACGTCGTCGTCACGCTCGAGTCTGCGGACGGCTCCGTGTTTTACGGCGAGGCCTACGCCCCTTTCAGTCCCCACTGTGCCAGCACGGTGCCAGCTGCTCATCCTGTGCGGGTCATGCTGGCTCCACGCAACGCCCAGGACGCTGCCGATCCCCTCTTTCTGCAAGACAACGCGCTTCTGCAAGCGAAGCACCTCGACGACTTCGGCTTTGTGACGATGAGCTGGGAGGTGGCCTTGATGCCGCATGGTGGTGCACTGCTGGGCAGCGAAAGCGACACCCCTGGTGGTGTTGGTGGTGGAGTGGTTGCTGCCTCGCCTGTTGGGTTGGCGTTGCGCGCCACGTGGCTGACGCGCGCTGCAGCCTACACGCGTGGGGCTCAATACACCACCTCGGTGGAGTTTGGGGGCTCGGACCGCTTCGTCTTCGCCAACGCGCAGCAGCCTCTCTGCCTTACGCTGCAGAGTGGCAACGCACCGGAGGAGGCGCAACTGCGCCGTGCCGTCTTCCATTGCGCGGTGCAGAGCGTTGTGGACGCTGCCAACGCTCATGAGGTGGTGGTGCCCTTACCACTGCCCCCGCTCAACGTCGCGGCTGCACGGGATCGCGACGTGCACTGGGTGGCCCCGGTCCGCACGGCGCATGGAGTCGATTTGGGACTGCTGCTGGTCTCGATGCGCGTCTCGAGCAAGCCTTTGTCCGCTGACGCCCCGCGGTGCGCTGACGCGGCGTGCCCGCGCATCAACGACCCACGCCACCAAGAGGAGCACCAACACGTCGCGCAGCTGTGGGGCATGTCGGAGGCCCCGCACACCCCGCCCGGTGCGTACCAGCCCATCGCCTGGGAGTCCCAGGAGCACGTCGCAGAGGCTGCGCAGCGGCGCTGGCGGCGGCAGTGCGTTGTGGAGGCCCAACCCACCCTTGAGCACGTCCGACACATCTTCGACGTCCTCATGGGCCGCACGACGCTGGACAGCGGTGTTGCCCAGGCGGCCGCCACCTTCTGGAACAAGAGTCCGGCCGAGGTGAGCGCAGGCGACCTGCGGGCGTTGATGGTGGCCTTTGCCTTTCACTCCCCGCAGCTGACGGTGCAGGCGGCCGCGCGGTTCTGCTTTGTGGCGCTGCGCCGCGATGTGCCGGACGCCGTGGCCGCAGAGGAGGTGCAGTACATCCTGGACCACTGCCTGGTCGGGGCGACGGTGGAGATGCCAGCGGGGGAGCGGCGCCGCTGGGTGACAGACCTCTTTGCCACCGTGCCAACCGTCTCGTACGCGGACTTCACCCAATACTTTATCCACAACTATGGCATGTGGGCTGCCTTTGGCGTGCCGCTGACGGTGCACGAATCCGCGTCAAGCGTGCAGCACGGCCACGCCGCCCTTCAACAGCAGCGTGGGCACGTGTCCGCCTATGGCGTGGTCGACGGCGCAGCGGTATTCGATGTGGCGTCCCTCGCCCTCGCTCAGCTGCCCGCAGCATCGCCATTGGCCTCACGAAGCACAGGTGCAACACCTGCCCCTGAAGTTGGATTCGCGGCCAGTGCTGCAGCTGCTGGAGCTGCATCGTCGTCGCCGTCTCCAGCGGGTGTGTGGCGCACCTTCGTGGTGCGTGTAGCGCAGAGTCCCTCAAAGGCCTTCAGCGTGACGGCCCACGTCGCCGACCACATCAGCGATGTCATGGCCATGGTGGAAGAAAACGCGGGCATCACAGTCGCCCGGCAGGAGTGGCGGCAGGCAGCCGTCAGCCATTCGACCGGCGGTGGCGGTAGCAGCAGCACACCGTCCACGCCGCCGGCGCCGTCCATGAAACTGCTGGACCCTGCGACGCTGGTGGGGAACACCACTCTGGGTCTTCCCTCCGCGCTGCGTGGCAGCAATGCACAGGAGGTGTGGATTTACGAGGCCGAGGAAACGATTCTCCTGCGCTTCCACGTGAAGGACCGCCTGCACAGCACGAAGGACTGGCAGGAGCGTGTGCAGGTGAAGGACAAGGTGTTGAAGCTGCGTGCGGCGGTGCAGCGCAAGACTCTCATTCCACTCTCTCGATGCACCCTCACCGTGCAGAGGGAGGACGGCTCCGCTACGATTCTGCAGGACCGTCACGCTGTCCGTCACTACCACCTCGTGAGTGGTGACGTAATTGACGTGACTCATGACTAACACATCTAGAGAACGACTATGAGTTCAGATAGGATTGGTAAGAAGTGTTAAGGCTGCGTGACATGAAACAGTCGCTGGTTGAATGTGTCTCCTTCATGTAGAGTAAGGCAGCTCGTTGTGCTTCAGCCGTTGTTGAACGACCATTGTCCGCCTATGATGAAGATGTGTGCGCGAGATCAGGTGTTTGGATAAACCTTTTTTTAATATATAGGCACGTGCTGGCGAGTCATAGAAGAAGTATAAAAAACGAAAAAAAAAGAAAACGAAGATGGGCTGGTGAGATTCCTTGTAATTTCGAACGCTAGAAGAGGGTGTAATTTCTCTTTTGATTAAAGTGCACAGGCACTCACACACACACTCGTACAGGTGTTTTCTTTATTTCTCTTTTTTTTTTTTCTCGCCAATAGAGATCAACTGGGCTGGGGAGAACTCTTGCAGGCGTAGCACGCGCACTACTTTTCTGTTTTTTTTTTCTCTCCTTTACATCGCCTCCATTGGGAAGTGTGTGTGCGTGTGCGTGCGTGCCACGCCTTTTATTTACCCGATAATGACATAGATGTTCGCAAGATAGAATGCTTCTCGATATGAACAAGGAAAACAGAATACGTAAGCAAGGATGTGGGGAGAGTCCTTTTCCCCCTTGACAAAAAAGAAATTAAGCTCGTTTGTTTATCTCTAGCTGTTGCATGTTCCTGCGAAGATGCTGTTTATTATTATTATTATGCCGCATTGGAGCCCAAGTCCCTTTAAGAGCGTAACAGGGGTCCTTCATGTCAGGAAAGGTAATCAATTTTATCATGTGACGCTGTCTGGGTCCGATCTGAGCAATTTCTTCCACGCTGAAAAGCACCAACTCGCTGCATTTTCTTCTTCATGTTTGTAAACTCCCCAATGCATCCCTTTCCTTTTTTGTTTTCTTCTTCTATTTCTCGCTCTCGCTCTCCCTCTCTCTATTTGTTTCTTTATCCTTCACAACTCGCAACCCGCATGTGTGGGTCCAATAGCTTTCCAACACTCCCCGGTGCTTTCTCTATGGGGACAGAAGTGAAGCTGCTATGCGGGATTTGGTAACTCTCTTTGTGGAAGCGAGCCTGGCCAAGGGGGAGTGGCTCGCAGCGCTCCACACACTGCGGCACTCCTCGGCATCAACAACGGAGGCCGCACCTACGCCGCTGGACAGTCCCAAGGATAACCACTCCAGCTACCACCTCATCGCACGCACGTTGGCGAAGGAGGGTAACTGGGCGGCAGCGCTCTCGACTCTGCGTTGTGCCCCGTCACCCCGCGCGACGTTCTTCACGGCGGCTTATCTGTCGGAGCGGGTGCAACTGTACCACGCAGTGGTGCGCAGCTACTACCACAGCACAGTACAGACACAGAGCAAAGGTGACGCAGCGGCCACGCCGACCTCCACCACTGCTGCCTCTCCAGCTGCGAGCCTCGATGTGTCGAAGGAGGCAGCGGTGCTGCACAACATCGTGGCCATGGCAACGGAAGCCTTTGGCGTACTCCCCTCCATGCCTAAGGAAGGGACAGGCGCTGTGGCGGCCACGGCGGCTAGCGCTGTCGCAGCAGACACACCCTCACCGTCGAAGGACGCGTGTGTGCCTTCAGCGACCGAGCTCATTGATTGGTGTCGCGCGCAGGCATGTGCAGCGTCCCTCTCGGACGTGCAGACGGACACGATGCTGCGGGCCTTGCGCGAGGCGGCGCAAGCGGCGCAGCGAAGCGTCGTCGACGAAAGAGCTGAAGCGTCTAATGTCTCACCGACCAGACCTGCAGCACCAGAAGTAAAAGCACAACGAGAAGACCATACGAGGCAGAAGTCGTTGCCCTCCACGGCACCTCCCTCATCTGTGTTTTCCCCTGCGGAGGCCGCAGGAGTGGAGAAGCTGCACACGGTGCTGCACCGTCGAGTCCCGGCACGCGAGGATGCCGGCACCGCTCTGGCGCTGCTCCCCCGCATCCCCGCACGTGCTGTAACGCCGCGCCTCTTCACCTCCCTTACACGCTCGCTGGCCCAACGGGGATGTGGGGTCGAGTTCGAAAACCTGGTTCGCACCTACGTGTGCCCGGCAGATCCCACGCTCTTCTCCCAGGGCATCGACACCGCCTTGGCTGCCGGCACGGCGAAGACCACTCTCACGTCCAGCACACCGACACAAGCCACCGCCGCGGTGCTGGCGGCAGACGCGGTCGTCCTCAAGTCCATTGCAGAAGCGTGTCGGCGTCTCCGCTGCACCGACCTCGCCGCCGATCTTCTCCGCAGTCGCGTTCTGCGCTCCCATCTCACGCCGTCCGCCGCGGTCCCGCTTGTGATGGTGCTTCGGGATGCCGCGGCCTACACGCCGGTGCTGGAGTGGTGGGCATCCCTACGTGCGGGGGAGGAGACGGTGTGCTACCCGCTGCTGCAGCACGCCAAGCTGAGTAGCTACGTCGCCTCCTGCGTCCTGCGCAGAGCTCGCGATGATGCCCACGCAAGAGCTGGTGCGTCGGACACGGATGAAAAGGGTGGCTCCTCCGCTTCAACGGTGGGGTGGGTGGACGCGCTGCGTGTCTTTGAGGCTGCCAAGCGTGGTCGTCATGCTGACCCGGCACTTATTCTTCTCTTTGAGCTGCGCCTCCTTCGACAAGTGCAACAGTGGGAAGCAGCGATGCAGCTCTTTTCAACCTTTGCGGCGCAGCACCCCGTGCACACGGCGCTGTCGCGCAAGACGTGGCGTGGTGGGAGAGGAGCAGGCAAGCACACACCATCGATGGACAACCCCACCCCTATCGGAAGCGTCATTGCGATCTTGACGGAGGAGCGGGTGGAACAGTGGGTGCCGGAGAAACCTCTGCAGCAGCTTCGCCAACACGTAGCGCGGTATCCATGCTCCACCAAGTAGCCCTCACGTGCGTGCGAGTGTACGTTAACGGAAAGCCCTTTTTTAGATTTCCTCTTTGCATCTCAGCAGTGTTAGGGAACAAAGTTATGCGCGTCTTTGCCGCAAGCACAAACAACTGCACGAACCGGTGTGCCGTGGGTTGTTGGAAAGAGACAACTGGATTTTTGTTTTCAGTTTAACATTGCTCTTGTTTTTGCTGTTCTTGTCTTCTTGCTGTTGCCCTTCACCGTCATCATTGCTCACAGATTGTACTCTCAGAAAAAATAATATAGACGAAAATAGCAGGTGCTTTTGGGGGGGGGTTCACAAAGAGCATGCTGCTTTCCCCTCCTCCCCTCAATGCCCTTTAAAGCGAGAAGATGCGAAGAACAGAAACGCAGCTCGCATGTTTATTTTGCGTTTTATGTTGCTGCTTGTCTTCATTCTCGCTCCGATACGTATTGGAGTGAAAACAAAAAAATGAATTTTGACGCCCACGTTGGCGGATGGTCTAGATGTAGCCAAACGGCTCCTCAGAAGCCCTTCTTAGTATTTGCACAAAGGATGAAAACTTCCGTGTACTTCTCTTCTTTTTTTCTTCTTTTCAGTGTCGACTGGTGTACCCGCTCTTAGGCAACGGAGAGACCCGCACAGACGCACCCAACAAGCGTGAAGCATTCACACTTTAACCCGGACTTATACACACATATTTACACAAACAGAGCCGACTGCCTTTCAAGGCACAGAACACAAGTAGAAAAAACAGAAAACAACAATCCATTAAATATACATATATATATTGCTTCAGCCACCGCTGGCATCGCATTTTTCACCCGCTGACTCCGCCGCAGTTCCCGCGTGACCGCACACCCATGGGCAACAACCGCGATGGCCCAACGGACGGGAGCGCCTCCTTCGACGCCAACAGCTACAGCAACGGCAGCCTATCCGATGGCTCGGTAAGCATGCCTGGCGCCTACAGTGACATGGGAAGTGGGCACTACGGTGATCACCACAACGGCAGCAGCAGGGGAAGCCGCAGCGGCAGCGATTACTACAGTGAGGATGACAGCGACAACAGCGAGGGCTACGCTGATGGCGCCGGGCACCTGTCCGTCTCCGCCCTCCAGCGCAATGGCCACCAGCAGCGCCACGGCGCAACGCAAGATGACTTCCTGCGTAGCGTCGACACGCACAGTACGGGTGGTGGTGGTGGTGGCCATCGTGAGTCGGCCTCGCCGGCGAACGCAAGAGCGCCTGGTTCCTCGAAGCGCCACCCGAACACCTCTGCGGGGGTCAATCGCATGTACGTCTCCAACGTTCCCCTCTCCTACTTCCACCGCCACAACTCCAGCTCCTTCTCCGTTCGCAACGAGCTGCGGTGTTACTTTGGCCATCTGAAGCATCTCTTAAAAACCATCGAGGATGACCGCCTGCCATGGAAAGAAGATTTTGCGGATATCCACAAACTGCGCTTTCCGCGGAAGATGAAGGAGATTGCCGGCAGACTGAATCTCAACATCCCCTACTACGCCTCCAACTACGTGGAGATGTTTTACGTGGTGACCATGCCGTTTCTCCTGATCTACAACACCCCCTTCTTTCTCATCACCTTCGTCACGGCGGTGATGATCCACTCCGTCACGATGCGGCGCAAGAACACGCTTGTCTACGGAGGGTCCGTCACCTTTCTCGGCCGGCCCGTCACCTACCGCAACATGGCCCACGTCCTTCTCTTCGCCTTTGCGATGCTCTTCATGTTCTTCAACGGGCTACGCACGATACTCTGGGTGCTTCTACTGAACGTGTGCGTCATCGTGCCCCACGCGGTGATCCGCAAGCCGACCTACTTTGATGACGAGGAGCTGGAGAAGTGTCGCCCAAAGCTAGCGCAGTACTTCATTGTGCTGCTGCTGCTCGCGCTAGACTACCTCGAAGGCGACGTCCGCGACGATGACGATACGGAAAGCCGCCGTCTTGTCGAACGTGAACGGAAGCGCCTCGCTGCTGTGTTGGAGAAGCGAGAAGGAAAGGAATGACCTCTTCGTGTATGTGTGTGGGGGGGCGGGGGGTATGCTGCTGTTGTCTGGTTGTTGCTTTTATTATTATTCTCTTTTTTCTTTGCGCGCTTCGTTTTTTTGATTTTTTATTGTTGCATATATGAAACTAGATAAGCACGCTGAAACACCTCTTTCTATATTTGTTGGCGAGGCAGCGCACGTCTACCTTGCCGGTGTCGGTCGCTGTTTTTTTTTTTTTTAGCCTTTGCCTGCCGCTCGTAGATTGCTGTGTGGTTGTGGTGACGCAATGGAAACCAAGGTTCTCCATTTGAGCCCTCTCGATCGCGCTAGTTCTTTCTATACATTTTTTTGTCTCAGTATTCATATTTTTTTATACATACATACATACTGCTTTTCGGGATCGCAAAAGCATATATATATATATATATCCTGAAAATGAAAATCCATTTGAAAACCTGCGAGTGCAGTTTTTTTTTTCCCCCAGATAGAAAAAAAAAGTGCTCCACAGTGGAAGGAAACCTCTTCCTGGCTCGGCGCCAATTCCAAGCCCAGCATCCTCTCGTCCTCGCTTCTATTTCTTGATACGGCGGTGCGCTCCGTGCCCCGTCCGGCCTCTTTTTTGAGGGGAGCGACCCCGATGAATTAACGGTGCTCTTTTGGATTGTGCCTCAGGCCTTTGGCGTTGCCCGTGTAAGTTCGGCACCGTATTCCACCACACACCTCGAAGTGCGAGGGATTTTATTCTCGAGGATCTTTTCTGCTTCTTGCGCTGCTGATCTTTCTTGTTGCGTGAAGTTGTAACTGCCAATGCACGCCTCTCTCTCTCTCCTCATCGTTTCTCTTCATATCCTTCTAATGCTTCCTCCGCTCACGTGAATGTCGATGCCTCTGCCTTAACACTTCAGCTCAAGTGAAGTGTGTGTTGCTCTTGCTCATTCCTCTTTGCTAAAGTTGCCGCCTGCTTTTGTTTTGATTTTTAATTACGTGTACCTTTCATTAGTAGAGACTGTGTTTAAACATACATTTTTGGTCCTTTGTCGAAGAGGCGAACAGAATTGGGTGGTTTATTAGTTTGTATTCCGTTCCCTCTCTCTCTCTCTCTTCAGTGACTGCCAAGCTCCTTCTAACGCTCTCCTTCGCTACTTCTTTATCTTGCACTGTACTTTTTTGTTTGAACCAATGATGGATGATGAAAGTGCAAAGGTGGAGATGGGCGACAAGATGGCCTTCATGGACGCAGCTCCAGCGCGCCAAGGAGCCGCCAGCAACGGTGCCTCAGCACCGGCCACCACCAGCACGCACGTGACCCCCTACGGCCAGGGCGATGACGATCGCCTCCCCTCCTACGCCTCCATCGTCAGTTCGGAGGAACCCATCCTGGCCAAGACGCAGCAGGTGTACAGCGTAACGCGCCAACATCTACAACGCAACTTCTCTGCGCTGCGCCCGTGGTCCGAATTTTTTGACACCACCTTCTTCCACAGCCCGGGTGGTGTGACGGACGTTGTGAATCGCCTCAACCGCAACCTCCCGTACTTCTACGCGAACTATCTGGTGCTGTCGCTGGTGTGTTCCTCCTACATTCTGCTGATCAATCTGCCCTTCTCCATCTACGCGGTGATGATGGTCGTGTTTTACCTCTTTGTGCGCAACCGCGCCACCGCTGCTGCCGTGCTGGCGGCTCAGGGGGCCAGTGAGGAGGAACAGCGGGTGTACGTGGCGAGCTACGGCTTCTCCGTCTCCCAGCTGTACCTGGCGCTGATTGTGTTTGGTGTGGTGGGCTTCTACCTGACAAGCGGCAGCTCCGCTATCTTCTGGCTGCTGCTCACCTCGCTCGGTATCTCGGCCGCGCATGCTGGTATGCGCCGCCCACCCATTCAAGACTCCGCCTTTGACTTTGCGTAACCATGCCGGTGCTGCGGAAGCGAAACAAAGTAATTCATGGGCTTAACTTTGCGTGCGTAACTTTATTTATTTATCTATTTTTTTCGAATCATAGAAGTATGTTGTCTTTGATGTTTAAGAGGCAAAGCATCAAACTTTTTGTGGGTTGCAGCCCGCCGATATTTATATGTAACCTTTTTTTTAAATCTCCTGCTTTTTAATTGTTTGTTTGTTTGTTTCGCCAACGGTTGGTGCTTGGGCTTTCCAATCTAAGCGTGTGGAAGAGAAAGCGCGAGATGTGCACACGACAGCTGCGCAGAGCGGCAGAGGATTTTTAATGTACCCCTTACTTAGCTTTTGTAATTTTAATCGAATTTTGAGTTTGCCTTTTTTCTGTTTTTTCTGATTGTTTTGTTTTCTTTTTCATTGTTATTGCCCAGAGACGACATGGCGCTGGAGGAACACGTGTTATGACGCTGAATGCGAACTTTTTGTCTCGGTCTCTCTCTCTCTCTCTCTCTCTCTCTCACTGGTGTTTTGCCTTGCAGATGAATTATTTCTGCTGTTTTTTGTTGTGGTTGTCATTTGGCGGGGCGTCAATTCCAGCACGTGGGGAACAACGTGGAAAGAAAGAGGTCCTTCGTGTCTCTAAACGTAAATAACTCTCGAAACAGAAACGAAAAATGGACTACTTCGCACCGACAAGCATGCTTAGTAGAAAAGTACGGTGAAGGACGAGATGTAGAACACACCCGCGCACTGCACACGCTCTATTCCATCCACTGCCTCCCGTCGGCCACCTGCTTGTGGGAGTGTGCTTCTGACTCAACGAACCGTTGCTCAACAGGGCAGGTTAAAAAGAAAGAAAGGAACAGAGAGGAAAGCAAAAAACCTTCCTGTACTCTTTATGTCTTTCGTTTTTAAATGTTTTTCAGATGTACCCACGGCTCTTTTTTGTTGTTGCTGTTTTTTTTTTTTTTACTTCTCAGCACCCGACTCAGTACTCTCAGCCTCTACCCATCTGTCTTTCCTTTTTTCCGCCCTCTCACTCTTCATTATTCCTCTTCCTATGCACTACAACACATTCGTGCACACAGTTGAGTTTCATGTTGCGTAAAGTGTGCAACGTATCTCTCTCTCTCTTTCTTTCTTTCTACGTGTTTCGTGAACGTTGTTGCTGTTATCAGAAGCTCGAGCTGCCTCTCTTTCTCGCTCTCAAGAATCAGACCGCGGCGTACCACAGTCCGAGAATTGTTGTTTTACATGTGTTGATGATTTGTTGTCGACTATATTTGCAAAAAGAAGACACAAAACAGAAACATTAATTGCGTTTTGGACAACTCAAAAGTAAGAAGTAAACAGTGAGCGGCTGTTATATAACATTAAAATACAAAACTACTACTCGAAGTGTTTCTTTTTCTTCCCCCTTCACGCCATCCGTATTCCCACCGCTCCCTCTCCCACCCCGTTTGTTTTCTTTTTTCATCCTCACAACAATCTGTACCTTTCTTTTCTATTTATCAAAGCTATTATATATGTGTTTGCGTGTGTGTGTGTGAGCAAGCTCAAAAGTTAATCGTAGAAAGAAAAGGGCAAACTCGACAAACTGCCCCCCTCAGTTTGCTCCTTGATCGCCCGTGGTAGTAGCAAACTGTTCGTCTCTCTTTGCTCTCTACTCTTGTCTTTGGGTGTAGTGAGGCGTCAGGAGAATTTTTTCCTTTCGCTCTTGATTTGTTTTTGTTTTTGTTTTTTTGCTGCACGTCACGCAATTATCTTCGCTGTAACTCTGTCTATAAACTCAACTGTTTCTTTTTTTTTCTAATACAGTCGCGCCTTTTAATTCGGGTGAAAGCTTTTTAAACGCCTTTCTTCTAATCAAAAAAAAAACAATTAGAAAAGCAAGGCAATTTGAAAAGCATTGCAAGGTGTGATACGCTGCGCACGCATTTACACAGGCATAGCTACTGCGTCTAAACAATTTAACACATATTATTTCACCTGTATTCAACTCATTTTGTGTTTTCATTTTTCTTGTTGTTGTTGTTTTTCTCTGCGCGCTTGCGAGCATCTCGTTTTGGTGTCTGGCGCTCGTCCCTGTAGGTATCTCCGTGTGATTTACCAGGCACGCCACGTTTGTTGTTGCTTGTGTGCACTCTGCATTTCTATTCGGGTTAATTTTATTTATCTCGTTTGTGTAATTTTGTTCTTTTTTGTATTTTGTTGTCACGTGCCGTTGTTGTCCGCGTGGGGGCTGCTGCACGCTCTGTTTTGCCCCAACTCTCGTCTTCTTCCGTTTTTCTTCTTGGCTCTCGCGGTTGTGGCTACTTCTCACTATCTCTCTCTTCCTATTATTATTATTATTATTATTACGTTTGTCGCTATCGCGCACGGAGCTATTAACGGCAGCCTCTTTTTTTTCTCCGTGGATTCTCTTGTTCAACTCCCCATTTCACGCAAACACACACACAACCAGACGTGCTCACAATGCTCTTTAATGAGGTGTGTGTCCTTCTCGTGCTGGCTGCGTGCTGCTTCATCGCCAACGTCCTGCATGGGCTGACGGGCTGCGGCAGCATTCTGGCCCTGCAGGCCCTCTGGCAAACTGCCGTGACCATCGCACCGGATGTGATGCACAGCACCGAGGCGTTTAACGCGGGCAACGTAAAGAGCATCGCCGAGTTCTCCTACGTCCTCACCTTCTTTATCCAGCTCGTCCTCACGGGCCTACTCTTCTTCGATGAGCGCCGCAGACGGGCCCAGCAGCGTGAGCATGGCTTGCCACCTGCGCCGTCCGAGCTGAACGGGGTTCTTCTCCTCGCTTTTATTCCGTGCTCCTTTGCAGGGGCAGCGGTTGGACTCTACACGATGCCGCACATTCACGAAAACGGCGCTCGCATCATCCTAGGCGGCTCGTCGCTCTTCTTCGCCCTCACCTTCCTCTCCCTCTACCAGATGAAGTACCTGGAGAAGAAGAAGACCGAGGACGTCATCCGGGACGATCTAATGCTGATGCGCATTCAAAGTGAGGTGCAGCGCCACGTCATCCTGCAGTACATGGAAGATCAGCGGCGCAGAAAAGCCCGGAAGGAGCGCCGCCGACGCCACCGCGCGCAGCGGCGCCTCGCGAGAAAGGCCGAGAAGGCCCACCGCCGCGAAGTTCGATTGAAGGCGCTCACAGCCAAGGGCAGCAGCGCCTCTCCGCTGGTCGTGGTCCCCGTTGGGGAAGGCAGGGATGAAAACGATGCCTCGGTGGCAGAGCTCGAAGGGGCACCGCTGGAGCCCAACGTGGCCGCGACGATCCCCCACCACGCACAACAGCAGCGTAGCGGGTCGTTGTCGGACGTGCACGGCTTGGCCCGCCTCCACCGACCACTGGAGGTGCACGGCTCCTCGCAGGGTGTAGCTTCGCACGGACAGATGATGGGGGATGTGCATCTGCCAGACTCCGTCATCGGCGATAGCGACGACCGCGACGACCACCCAGGCACGCCTCGACGTCGCCGCCACCACCTCCAACGTTTTTGGATCAAAGGCGTGGATGTGCAAACCTTTGTCCGGCAACGTCTGGCTGAGATCAGCCGTCACGTCGACTCCGCAAATGAAGAAGTTGCACGAGAGGCAACCCTCGCTGCGTGGACGCTGCAGGCCATGGAAGGCCACGATAGCAAGTCAACGGCGCTGACCCCGGCGGCCTCGCCCACGGAAGGCGATGGAAACAGCGCATCGCGGAGCAGCTCCAGCAACGATGGCAGCGATACCGAAGCGGATGAGAGTACAGTGACGTCGACGACGCTGAGCACAGGTCACCACTCCCACACCTCCACATCCTCCTCCTCCTCCGCCAAGGGCAGGGGTAAAGCCTCGCACCGCAGCTCCGGCAGTGAGTCTGGTGAGGCCCACGACGCACACGCCCGCACAGTACGCTTCGACTCCACCGCCGATCCCGCCATCGACCGCGGCGAGCGTGAGGAACTCCACACGAAATGGAAGCTGCTCCTCGGCAAGAGCGAGAAGGACGGAGGCGAGAGCATCGATCTCTCCCGGTCCATCGCCATGGCTGCGGCGACGGCGCCGCGCCGAGTTATTTTGGGCCACTCGGAGTTATTGAACATCGGTCTGCGTGAGGCACAGCAGCAGCAGCTGAAGAACCTGCAGGAGCTGAACGCCAACGAGCACCGCCGCGACGGCCACCGCCACCGCCTTGTCCACTTTATTCGCATGGATGGCGGCGTGGTCGTGTCGGCCATGGTATCGTCCTTCTTCTCGGGTCTTCTCGGCAGCTACACTGGCGTGGCTCACCCGCCGCTGACCATCTTCGCCCTTGCCATGGACATCAGCGTGCCGGAACTGCGCATCCACTACGCCGTGTCCAGCGTCGTGCCCGCCGGCCTTCGCGCCGTTGTCGGCATCGTGGACGGCTTTGCCAACAAGAGCGTCTTCGTGTACTACCTCGTCGCCGTGCTCTTTGCCTGGGGCGGTGTTGCGTTTGGGCTGCATATTAGCCACCGCAACGCAGTCTCCCAGGCCACCTTCATGGTCGCCATTCTCACCACACTGCTTCTCGTGGCCTTCCTGATGGTGGTGCCGGTCCATGAAACCATCCCTCGCGTGGCTGCCACGGTGGTGTGTCTCGTCATCGTCGTTGGGGCCATCTTTCGCCAGCAGAAGAAACTGGAGCACCGCCGTCCTCCGGCGCCGCCAAACACACCCGCGACAGTGGCGGAGGTCGAGGCCTTTGAGTTGTATTGGCGTCAGCATAGCCGCCGCCAGCGTGCCATGGTGGAGTACGAAAGCGAGGGCAGTGCCGTGTCCATGAGGTCGAGCACCTCAACCACGAGAACACCGTCGTCCGCCAGCGTACCCCCCACGCCTGGGACGCGGCGGCGGCAACACCTGCAGCATCCGCACGACTCTCGTGTGGCGAGACGAAGTACCTTGGAGGCGGAGGACGTGCCGGTGCGATCGCGTGAGGACGCCGAGGAGGAGTTAATAACGATTGTTCCTGTCAAAGCTCACTAAGAAAGAGAGAGCGAGAGCGAGAGCGAGCCTCTTAGAAGCGGACATTGATGTGTGTGTGTGTGGTGAAAGGTAGGCTGATTCTTAATGTTGATCATTGGCCGTTGGCATCTTTCACTGATACCTGCGGAACACAGTGCAATGGGGCTGACGCACTCTCCTTGAAAGGAGGAGACATGTTGCCATGTTGTACAGGCCCTGCTGTGCTGCGACGGCGGTGGTGGTTGTTTAACACCCGTGTTTGTTCTGCCATCACGCTGCGCTGTTTTATTCATTGTCTTCTTTTCTTTTGTTTTTGTCTTTGTTAGAAAGCAATGTCGAAGACACTGCTTCTCTTTACTTGCCGGGTATCTCTCCTCCTCTTTTTTCCCCCCTGGCCCGTTGTGGAGGTGTCTTTGAGTGGTAAGGAAAGCTTGTTGCGTCGCTGTTATTCCATTGAGTTCCAGCGTCCTTTTTGTCGCCGTTCTAGTTGATGTTGTTCGCGACCATCTCGTCGTTGTCGTTTAAATCGTCCCTCCCCGTAGCATAAGATATATACCATCATAAACTTTGTTGAAAAGCCATTTACGAAGTTATTATTTCGTTCACTGGTTCATCGTATTTGGCAACGTTGAGAGGTAGAGGTGTGTTTTCTTTTTATTATGATTATTATCATCATTTTATCCATTCTTTATGCGCCTTCTTCCTCAAATCTTCAATGCACCTGTCGTTGACGCGTTGATCGGAGACATCGAAAAACGGACGAATTAAAGAAAGACCTGAGCAAGCACGAGGTGAGGGAATCCGCACCGCTCTGCGGCAGTAATTTACTCTCAAAACGAAAAGCATGTGTACAAGATACCTGAAGACCTGTAAAGTAGAATTTAAAAAATGGATAGTGAAACAGCAAGTGATGTTCTTCTCTACTGTCAAGGGTGAGACGCTCTGTCGCTTGTACCTTCTTTTTTGTTGTGGGTTTCGCGAGAGAGAGAAGGGCAAACCTAAGGACAAGCCACGGGCACAGACCTACACACTGGCCTCACATGAAGCTGGAGATGGGGGTAAGGAGAAATGTTTACCTCAATATCCCTACAGAGCTCTCTCTTTTTTTCCCCCTGCCTCCGTTATCTACTCTATTTACTCTCTAAATATTTATCTCAGAAGCGCGATTTAGTGCCTAGTCAAACAAACACACGCCTACACGCAACTTCTCCCTCACCACATTCCACACACAGAGTTGCTTCCACACACACACACACAGTCCGCTCTAACAATGGAGATTCTCTATCAGAAGAACCCCGAGAACGCACCTGCGCAGAAGATTATGGCGGCTGCGGCGTACATCGGCGTCGACCTGACTCCTGTGGCGTGCGATGAGAACAAATCCAGCATCGATGAGACCCTCCTCGGCCTCAGCGACCCCTGCGGCGAGTACCCAGTTCTGGAGGTCGGCGACGACTCCGGCGCCTCCGTCTTCGGCGCCAACGCCATCCTGCGCTACATCGCACGTGCCCAGGACGAGGATGTGCTGCACCCCTACGGCCGCACGCCCTTCGAGGCTAGCCAGGTCGACACGTGGGTGGACTTCTCGTGCACGGAGATCGATGCGGCAAACATGCCCTTCATCGAGGTGGCCTACTACAAAACCGCCCGCGACGTCCCGGCGGATGCGCTGGACAAGGTGCGTGGTGTGCTGGCAGCGTTGGAGGAAGTGCTGAGCGTGCGGACCTTTCTCGTGGGGGAGCGGATGACCATTGCGGATATCGCCGTGGCCTTCTCCGTTCAGTGGGTGTATCGGTGTAACCGCAAGCACGGCGATGCGCTCGCCAAGGAGTACCGGGCGGTGTACCGGCACTACAACACGGTGATGCGCCATCCAAAGATCCAGATGATGATGCGCAAGGAGGGCGCGACCCTCGGGCCCCTCCGCGCGTAGGCGTCCTACGCAATTTTTTTTGTTGTTTTTTGTCGTTGTTGTTGCTTTGATCTCAATCACTTTCTTTTCTTCCTCTTCTTTTTTTTTTCATTCAAAAACGATGCTTGTAAAGGGTATCGTTGCACACATTTGTAGAGATACTACGTGCATGCATATGTTGGTATGTCATTTGAAGGCGCTTGTCGATCTGCAGCGAAGCTGAGCTTGTGCTGTGCAAGTCTCAGCTAGAAGGCAAGACCCTACGATGCCGGGGTGTGCGCATCTCTAGGGTACCTACAGCAAATCGGCGTCGAACTGGTCTCGACACCGCCTGCCGCGTTAAACCTGCTGATCTCATTCGTGAACAGTTTACTATTTCTCTTTTCTGTATGTTTGCAGTTATGCAGGTGTAATTTCGTTTTTTTTTTTAACTTCTTATCTCCTGTTCATTACAACATCGTTATTTTTTTTCCTCCTCTTATTTATCTGTGCTTTTCCTGTCAATTGCTCGCTGTAGAATTGTTGTGTTCTCGTGATGAAGGCGAGGCAATGCAGAACCCGGCCCCCCCCCCCCCCTTCTAGCCTTGTTGAGACCGGTGTGGTTGTCATCGCACAACTCATCAACATAGTCAGCTTTCTTTATTTGAAGAAGCCACGAGAAATATTGAGATTGTTTGTTTGTTGTTGTTATTATTTGGCGATTCCTCTACGATTTTTTTGTTGTTGTTGATGTTGTTGTTGTCTTCCATTGTCCGCGTACTTCTCGCTTATGTTCTTCCATGGAAGAACACACAAATAAGGCAAACTGAAAAAGGAATGCTTCGGACGACTAGCAAAGAAAGTGACAAGCCCCACGCTCTGATGGGTTAGCTTAATGTCTACTATTGAAGCACACATTCCGTTTTTCTCCAGTCAAACTGGGAACAGGTACAAACAACAGAAGTCTTTCGCCGGTTGGTTCTGGTGTCTTGAGCTTCTGAGCCTTTTCTCGGCAACCACAAAGATGCCTGTTGGCTGGTGTATTTGTGGCCTCCTACCGCAGCCTGTGTCGCCGTCTTTTTTTTTTATTATTATTGTGTGGTACACTTTCGAAAAAAAAGTGCAAGTTATTGTATCTGACGTGAAGCCTCTTCCTGCTGAAGGATTAAAGAGGCGCCCACCCGGCTCTAACCTTAGCCCATCCATCGCAACTAATGAGGCACACTAACTCAGCTTCAGGTCTCCTGCCATGGTTAGCTTTTCTCACTTCGTTTGCCACATCCTACTGATTTGAGCAACAAACGTACTACACCTTTCTTACGCTTCTCATCGCCTTTCTTCTGAGTTTCCATCTACTGTGTCCGAGGACACACACACACCACCACCATTTTCCCTTTCTATCGCTTCTTCTTTTCTTTGCAGCCCGCGCTGAGCCGCTCCGCAGCCTCACACATACAAAAGCGTAACAACAAACATCCGTGCCTGCTGTCCGTCTACCAGCTCATTGAGCTTCTCTTTCTCATTATTATTTCTCTCACACACATCATCTCCCCTGCACTCTTTTTTTCTCCTTTTCTTTTTTCTCTATTCGCCAAACATGTCCTCCACCTTCATCGTCCACCTCTTTCTCATTCTTTTCAACTTTGCCGCGAGTGTGATCCAGGGCCTCACCGGGTTCGGCGATGCCATTCTCCTGCAGGTGGTGTGGTACACCGCGACTGTCATCTCACCAGACAACTTCAGCACCACCGCCCTCGGCGACTCTCCTGTGCGTGCCGTGACCCTGCTGATGTACTGCCGCATTATCTTCTCCACTCCGGTGTTAGCCTACATGAGCCTCCACGATGGTGTCTTCTCACTGCAGATGACGCTGGCCATGGCAATCCCGTCCACCCTGACCGCCTTGGGCGGCATCTTTATCTTCCGCGGCGCCACCAGCGAGGAGCTGAAGCTGGTGCTGGGCATCTCCGGCCTCGTCTTCGCTGCCATGTACGTCGCCACCCTCGCCACCAAGTACATCCTGCGCAGGAGAAAGCTGCGCCTGCTGGGCAGCGGTGCGGCGGCGGAGGCCACGGCGGTGACGATCCTCCCCGAGGCAGAAGCCGTTGAGGCCGACCTCAATGCGAGCCGTGCGGCAACCCCCAACGGCAGCGTCGCACACACGCCGGCTCCACGCGCCGCAGACCGCCGCGACGGGCAGCCCGGTGCGGCGGCGGCCTCCCCGACCCTCGTCAGCATCTCCACCGGATCCCCCTTCCGCCTCAACGAGGCGATGCCGCGTGCCGTGACGGAGTCCGGCGCCGGGGTGGAGGTGCCGCCGCTCACGCCGTCGAAGCTGTCGCCGTCCAACACCATGTCCTACACACGCGTGCGCGTCAATCGCAACCTGGACGAGAACGGCAAGATCAAGCTCACCACAAAGATCGGCGCGGCCGTCGCGGCAACGCTCTCGGGCATCATGGGCTCCCTCACCGGTGTCGGCGGTCCGCCGCAGATCATCTTCATTCTTCTCTTCGATGTCCCGCAGTACATAATGCGGGTGAACTTCGCCATGCAGTCCATCCCAAGTGCGGGGCTTCGTTTCGTCTACGCCTGCTTCACTGGCCTCTTCACGAAGGAGATGATTCCACTTTTTCTTAACTCTGTAATGAGCGGGTATGTTGGCTTGGTAATAGGCGTCAAGCTAGGGGCCATGCTCGGCCCGAAGAGCTACAGCATCTTCGTGTTGATCCTCCTTCTACTATCTTCTTTGGTGATGATCACGGAGAGCGTCGCGGTGCTCGTCAGCTTCACCCTCATCGTCTTCCTCATCACCATTGCCTCCGCCGTGTACGAGCACCGGCAGACGTCTGCGAAGGTGAAGGCGCAGGTGGCGATGGAGGAGGAGCTTGACGAGGTACGCAGAGGCACCGCACCGACCTCGACACGTCCCCCACAGGACCACCGCAGCGCCGCCCCGCCCACCCAACGGCCCACGCTGCAGCACGCGGCCGTGGACGTGTCGCCGCTCTCGCCGCCGCTCTCCACCGAAACGCGAGAGCTCGCGGACTCGCGGAACGCCAGTGACCCCGCGCTGGCGGACACGGCCAGTGCGTCGACCGGTGTCAGCAGCAGCCGCACCTCCAGCCGGGTGCGCCGCGCCGAGCTGCGCCGCCCGCCGCCGCTGTGGAGGGACGCCGCCGGTGCGCAGTGCGAAGCTGCGGGTGCCGCATCGGCGCCGGCCACACGTGGGCGGTTGATGGTGGTGAGCGTGCCGGCAGCCGACGACGTCGCAGCCACCACACGCGCCGTGCCGCCAACGACGGCAGCGCCGGCCACGAAGCGCGGAATGGCCGTGGAGGACGTGACGCGGTGGGTAGCACTGCAGAACGAGGAGCTGGAGCAGAGCGTGGGGGCTGGCGCGACCCAGGCTCCGAAGGCAGCGGCGCAGTGACCGAGCGGCTTGCAACATCAAGCACTCTCTCCTCCCCGTGAGGGCAAAGAAGAAGAAGAGTAAGGGCGTCCGTGTGGATGCCGTGCTGATTTCGCGTGCCGACTGTTTGCATCATTTATTAATTTTCTTTTTTGAGGGTATGTTGGTGTACACTACTTCTCTTTCCTCCCCTCTCCTCTTCCCCTTTTTACTTGCCAACATGAACGTTTATTGCGGTTCATTTGCTTTCGTTCGTGGTTTTTGTTTGCCTGGGCAGACACAGCGCTGTCGTGAGCAGCTATTGGAAGGACGCGAAAGAAGTTAGATCCTCACTATGTGGAGAAGAGCCCAGATGAACGCGTGTATTTGAGTTGTGGCGGCTGCGAAGTCATCGCTTATACGCACGTTGCTCTCTCTTTTTTCTCTCGTGTCCGGCCTTCGTGCGCTAACATGCCCAACTCACCTGTCGAGCGTTTTTTGTTGTTGTTGTTTTATAATATCTGGCCATTTTTTTTGTGGGTGCTCTTTTTATTTATTTTTCTAGGTTGGAAAAGTATCTTATATTTGCTGTTGCTTTAACGTGTTCTGCTTTTTCTCTCCCACACTCTTACGAGGTTGTCTCTTCCTATCGGACTCAGTATCGAGCCACCACGTCTTGCGTTGGAATTATTTCTCCCCTTAAGATCATTCCATACTGAAAACGTTTAACTTTGTTTTGTTTTGTTTTGTTTTCATCAAAGTAGAAGGCACAAAAAAAAAACGGTCTTTGATGCTGCCCTCTTATATGCTTAGCAGGTTTCGACGCTTCCCTTTTTCTTTTCTTTATCGGCTGACGATGGTGCTGCCGTTATTGTCACTCCGTACTCTGTTTCATGTCTGAAGGCACGGATTTGTGTGCAGGAGGTCCGGGACGGCTGCTCAACCGTTAATCTGGTTATTCCTGCTTTACATTCTTTTGTAGTTTTGTTTTCACATCTCTCCTTCTCTAGCTCTCGATGTCGATCAACCGAAGCAAACGTATCGTTGTGTTCTATTTGACGCTCCTATCCCACGTACTATGCAAAGCTAACGCTCTTTTCAATTCTTCCTGCCATGTGGCTGGTCAGCTTCTTTGTGGTGGTGTTTATTGCCTGTGCTCTTAATGTTTTGTCCTCCGTCTCTTAAACACAATTGTATTTAACTATCCTTTTTTTTTTCTCCCTCTCTTCCCTCCATTCTACTACGGTTTGCCTTTTGTGTTTTCCTTGCTATTTGAGTTGCATGTATACACACGCACACACACACACAAACACACACCTGTCCAACGTAATTTACCATTCGCTACACCGACTCTGGAACACAACAGATTAGCCTCACTTGTGCTCGATCCCGTGCAACATATAAACGCTTTAACTCTCTTAGCATAGGGGCGTGTAATTGCTCATATCACTTCTTAACTCTCTTTTCAAAACGTACAGGCCCCACGGTCATTTTCCTGCGATCGCGCTTTTTTCTTGTTGTTTTTTTTGGTTGTTGTTCATACGCAGCCGTGTTGTGCTTGTGACAGACTCCTCTGCCGCTTCTGTGATTGTGCGTTGTGGCTATCTCTTTTGTTACTGCTCTTTTTTGTATGCTACACAAAACACAAAATCTGGGCCCCCACAACATTTCCTTTTAAAACCGGTGCGCACTTTTTTTATTCAACGCTTTTTTTTGTTTTGTTTTGTTTGTGTGTTTGTTTCTCTATTATCATCCTAATAGACCTATTGGTTTGAAGCAGCATTTCTTACAAACCGATTAGCAAACAGTTGCCGCCGATTTGTGCTGCTCGCCCTATCTATCTATCTCGCGCACCCCTCTGTGCTCCGTCAACTATCCTTGCTTCGGTACTAGCGCACAGCTTGTGAAAGTGCTCTATCTGCAGTTTCACTCTGTAAAGATACATTCGTAGCTTTCTGGGTTTTTTTTTTTAGTATAAGCCCTGAAAGCCTCCACTTTGTTTTCTTTTTTTTTCTTTCAGACACTCACATACACGCACAAACACTCAGCCTCTATCACAATAATCACGGAAAAGTCGATTGCGTGCCTCAGAGGTAGGTTTGACAGAGAAGCAGCTCCGCCACCACGTCACCGCTTTCACTCTCTCTCTCTTTGGTTTGCCTCCCTACTCGACACAGCCTCATTTCAGCTTTTCTAAACCCAAGTGCCGGTGTCACGTGCGTGCGGGCTTGTTATCTACCCCAAGCAGCCAAAGACAACCTCTTCGTAAACGGTAAGCCCCTTTCTCTCTCTTTTCAGCGTTATCCATTCACAAAAAGTTCTTCAAGGCCCATCGCATCTGTGTTGCCCAACAATGAGTTCACTCTTCGTCGTCCACCTCTTTCTCTGCTTGTTCAGCCTTGCCGCGAGTGTGATCCAGGGCCTCACCGGGTTCGGCGATGCCATTCTCCTGCAGGTGGTGTGGTACACCGCGACTGTCATCTCACCAGACAACTTCAGCACCACCGCCCTTGGCGACTCTCCTGTGCGTGCCGTGACCCTGTTGATGTACTGCCGCATCGTGTTCATGGCGCCGGTCCTCGCCTACATGAGTCTTCGTGGTGGCGTCTTCTCGCTGCAGATGACGCTGGCCATGGCGATCCCGTCCACCCTGACCGCCTTGGGCGGCATCTTCATCTTCCGCGGCGCCACCAGCGAGGAGCTGAAGCTGGTGCTGGGCATCTCCGGCCTCGTCTTCGCTGCCATGTACGTCGCCACCCTCGCCACCAAGTACATCCTGCGCAGGAGAAAGCTGCGCCTGCTAGGCAGCGGTGCGGCGGCGGAGGCCACGGCGGTGACGATCCTCCCCGAGGCAGAAGCCGTTGAGGCCGACCTCAATGCGAGCCGTGCGGCGACCCCCAACGGCAGCGTCGCACACACGCCGGCTCCACGCGCCGCAGACCGCCGCGACGGGCAGCCCGGTGCGGCGGCGGCCTCCCCGACCCTCGTCAGCATCTCCACCGGATCCCCCTTCCGCCTCCACGAGGCGATGCCGCGTGCCGTGACGGAGTCCGGCGCCGGGGTGGAGGTGCCGCCGCTCACGCCGTCGAAGCTGTCGCCGTCCAACACCATGTCCTACACACGCGTGCGCGTCAACCGCAACCTGGACGAGAACGGCAAGATCAAGCTCACCACAAAGATCGGTGCATCAGCTGCTTCGGCAGTGTCTGGTATAATGGGCTCCCTCACCGGCGTAGGCGCACCGCCGCAGATCATCTTCATTCTCCTCTTCGATGTCCCGCAGTACATTATGCGGGTGAACTTTGCCATGCAGTCCATCCCAAGCGCGGGGCTTCGTTTCGTCTACGCCTGCTTCACTGGCCTCTTCACGAAGGAGATGATTCCACTGTTTGTAACTTCCGTCCTTAGCGGGTATGTTGGTTTGGTGGTCGGCGTGAAACTGGGCAAAGTTCTCGGCCCCAAGAGCTACAGCATCTTCGTGTTGATCCTCCTTCTGCTATCTTCTTTGGTGATGATCACGGAGAGCGTCGCGGTGCTCGTCAGCTTCACCTCTATTACAATCGCCATCACTATTGCCTCCGCCGTGTACGAGCACCGGCAGACGTCTGCGAAGGTGAAGGCGCAGGTGGCGATGGAGGAGGAGCTTGACGAGGTACGCAGAGGCACCGCACCGACCTCGACACGTCCCCCACAGGACCACCGCAGCGCCGCCCCGCCCACCCAACGGCCCACGTTGCAGCACGCGGCCGTGGACGTGTCGCCGCTCTCGCCGCCGCTCTCCACCGAAACGCGGGAGCTCGCGGACTCGCGGAATGCCAGTGACCCCGCGCTGGCGGACACGGCCAGTGCGTCGACCGGTGTCAGCAGCAGCCGCACCTCCAGCCGGGTGCGCCGCGCCGAGCTGCGCCGCCCACCGCCGCTGTGGAGGGACGCCGCCGGTGCGCAGTGCGAAGCTGCGGGTGCCGCATCGGCGCCGGCCACACGTGGGCGGTTGATGGTGGTGAGCGTGCCGGCAGCCGACGACGTCGCAGCCACCACACGCGCCGTGCCGCCAACGACGGCAGCGCCGGCCACGAAGCGCGGGATGGCCGTGGAGGACGTGACGCGGTGGGTAGCACTACAGAACGAGGAGCTGGAGCAGAGTGTGGGGGCTGGCGCGACCCAGGCTTCGAAGGCAGCGGCGCAGTGACCGAGTAGCTTGCAACATCGTGCACTCTCTCCTCTCGTTTGTGTCGTCTTTGTTTCTTTCTGATTTCCTTTCTTGTTGGCTAACGGTCTTCTAGTTCTATCTTTGTCGTTGTTCTTTTGTTTTTTGTTTGTGTAGTTATTCTCTTTACTAATATCGTTTTGTTCTTGGTGCTTCTCCGTTTGCGTTCGTCTTGCCGACTCGCTTGAATGAAAAGTTCTGGAGAGTGATGCACAAAGATGTAGGCGGAAATGTCCAAACCTTAAGTGTGACCATCTTTTCGAAAAACGTTCTGTCGATAGCGACGACAATCCGAAAAGCTGCGCGCCTATGCACAACTTATGGGTGAAACGAAAAATCTTCGAACCTTTAAGTTGTCGTTGCTGAACTCTTAAGTTGTTGTTCGCCGTATAACTCATACTTTGTGCTATTTTTATTTTGCTCTTCCTTCTTGTGTTTCTATTTTGAAAAAAAAAAAAAAAAAAACTCGACGAGGCAGCACCATCCGCCATCGTCTCTTGAGGTGGGGGGGTGAGGGACATACTTGACTCTGCGGAAATAATAAGCAGATGAAAAGGATGAACGGGGGTGCCCAACTGCGTCTCCTTTCCGCTAACTGCTGCCTTTATTCGAACTTGCTGTCCTACTATATATAATGTTTTCAACTGTTTTACTTTGTGCGTGTTTATGTCTGTTTAGAGAAGTACTTCACGTGTTGCCCTGTGTTAAGTCTGCGTGCAAAATTATTTACTTGTGTGCCCTGTAAAGTAGTTACATAAAGAACGTGTGTAATTGGTCGTTGGAGACTTGAGCAAAGCCTCTGTCGTGCGCTACTGCAGAATGTTAATATGAAGAGCATGTTGCCTTCATTTTCGCTTTTGGCTGCCGCTGCTGGTGCTAAGTAGTGCGAGAAGATCTTGCAGAGCGCTTGTTAAGCGGATTAACCGGGATGCACGCAGCCTCCAATCGATCGTCCTGTTTGACGCCCTTGTGGTCCTTCATCCCACTTTCACATTCACACGAATCGTCTCCGTCCTCATGCTACAAATAAATGAATACACCGCTCTTATTTGATATGAAAAAGTGTGGTGCATTACAGAGCTGTCCCCACACAGATACATAAGGATATATTTTTTGCGTAGCCATTGCTGCTGCTGTTACTGTTGTCATTGGATGTTTTTTCGGGGGGCTGAAATCAACCTTGTTTAGTGCTGCTCAGCCGATCAAGCGCACCATACTTTTTTCTCGTCCGCTTTGTGTCTCTCGGTTTTTTTTTTTTCGAATTGTCTCTATCCCAATATTAGTGATTAGATTGAGGATAGCTCGCTGGTACGCTTGACCTTTTTTTTTCCCCAATGACCTCCAAAATCCACAAAAGTGTATCGGACGTCATCCAGACGTTCCGTGAAGCGCAGAACCTTCTCACGACGCTGTACGCCCACCTCTCTGCCCTGGGGAATATTATGGCGCAGAAGGCAGCGCTAGCCGGAGCTGTGCGTCGTCGCGCGCACTGCTTCGCAGCAGCCTCATCCTCTCTTCTTCTCCACGATGAAGACGAGGACGACGAGGTCACCAGCTGGTGTGCACGCAATGCCTTTCCATCCAACACACAGGACGAGTCTAATGCGACAGGGCCGATCTTGAAGGGGCAACGCACGTACGCGGACCGGCGTTGTACCCACAGCACCACTGCGGTGGCCACGGCTCCCATGGGCGTTCTCGCGGCCTTTCCCGCGTCCGCAGCGCAGCACCTCATCGCCCAGCACCAGCGCGATGAGGAGGAGCTGCTCGGGGTGATGTCCCGTGTCACGCAGCAGTCCTGGCCGCAGAAAGTGGCGCAGCTGAAGGCGAAGGTGGCCGCGATAGAGGAAGACATGGGAGCTGCTACGAGTACAACGTTGGGGGACTCACGCTCCTTCGTGGCGGTATCCTCCTGCACCCCGGCACAGCTGTCCGTTGCTCTTTTCGGCTTCGTTGCGTGCGGCATAAAGATGGGCAGCGTCCTCCAAGAGGTCATGTTGGCACTTCGCAACGACACCCGCAGCTCTCTGTTGTGCGCTGCCGAGTCGTCTGCAGGCGCAGCGGGACTGGCAGAGAGCCTCGCCGCTGTCATGGCGCGGGAAAGCCAGCTCGCGACGGCAGAGGCTTCGCTGCTGGCGATGCACGAGCCGGGCCACAAGCACCAACCTGACGCACCAGCGACTCTGGAAAGACGTCGTGGTGATCGCGGTGATGTTGTCCGTGGGATGCCACCGGAGCCGCTGCCACTGGTCGAGGCAGTTGGGATGCTGGAGGGCTTCTTGAAAGCACAATGGCAATATTGCCGCACCGCGCTTCTACCAGAGGAGTCTCATATATTGCTAGTCACCATGTGAAGCATTCGCAGTGTTATTTCTGCTCTTTTTGTTGTTGTTGTTGTTTGTTTGTTTTGTGTGTGTTTCGCTGTCGGTGAGCGTCTGTGTCTGATGTGCTGTTACTCACACACACACACACACACACACACATACATCACTCGCCCTCTCTCCGTTTTCGTATTGGAAGTCTGCCTCCTCTTCTTTGTGTGGTTTTGTCTTTGTGAGTGAAACTGCTGAGATTGCCCGTCTCTTTTCTTTTTCTACTGGATACACGCACGAAAGAGACTAAAGAGAGGGGAACGAATAACACGCACAAGGACTTGGGTCTCTGCGGTGGGCGAGGCAGCGTTGCTTCAAATAGTGGAGCAGTCGTCTTGTCGCTTTTATTTTCTGTTGTTGTCTTTCGAAGTAGTGCGAACGGTGTTGATGTTAGCGTTGAATTGTTTTCTGCTGTTTTCACAAAAAAACGAAAAAAGAAAATCTGTGTCTTCATAGTAGAAGAGTAAAAATTAGATATCGGTGGAGAAAAAAAAAATCCAAGCTCACGTGTCGTTTGAAGTATTTTTTCTTTTGTTATTTAGCAGATGCACGCTACGTATCTCTCTCTCTCTCTCAACGCCTGTCTCTTCTACTCTCCCCATCGCTTCACTTTTTATTATCATCTTTTCTTCCGCTCCATCTTCCTGTCCTCCTTTGGCGCACTTCAGCTACTGTGTTTGGCTCGTGTCACCTACCCGTGTCTTAGCCCTTAGAAATCTCTTCATCCCTGTGGCCAGTGCAAGGCTCACGAGTGACTTGTTGCGCAAAGCTACAAGGTAGCACCGGAAAGAGGAAGTACATAAAAAAAAAGAGGAGAAAAAAAACTCACGCAAGAAAAAAAAAATGGCGGTCACGTTCGTCGTGCTGTTGTCCCTGGGCGTCTTCAACTTTGTGGCCAGCATCATCCAAGGCGTCGCGGGTATTGGGGATGCCATCTTTATGCAGGTGCTGTGGTTTCTTGCCTCAGGGCTGTGGCCGGAGACGTTCAACACAACCCCGCTGGGCAAAGAGCCCGTCCGGGTGGTGGCGCTAATCATGTACATCCGACTTCTGTTCATGTCGCCGCTGGTGGTGTACCTCGGCCTGAACGATAGCATTTTCTCCAAGTCCATGACGATTATGATGGCCATTCCGAGCACCATCCTTTCCATCATCGGTGTGCTGCTTTTCAAGGTGCTGGATGGCGCGATGCTGAAGAAGGTGCTGGGGGTCACGAGCTTTTTCTTCGCCTTGGTGTACGTCTTCATCATCATTTACCGCAAGTGGCGCAAGGTGCGGCAGGTGCAGGAACTCAAGTCCCGCAACGTGAAGCTTGTGGTGGAAGCAGATGCCATCGCTGAGGAAGCCCAGCTGAGCCGCAACACCAGCATTGTGAACCTCCACTCCAGCTTTGTGCAGAACGTGCCGAACAATAGCATCTTCGCCATCCACCCACCGACCCTCTCCGGCTCGTTAGGCACGGTGCCGAACATGTTTCCCTCCGACTCGGTGAGTCAGCACATCGCGCCAGACCACCATGTTGGGGTGGCTGGCACGACGGTGATCGCCGAGAACGTGCAGGAGCGGGCGATCGATGCACGCACGGGGCTGCCATCCGACACCACCGAGGCCTACCTCAGCACCATCGGCGGCGAAGTATTCGTGGCTCCCGAGACGCAGGAGCCCCACCTGAACGAGGAAAACGTCCCTCCGCTGACGCCGTCGAAGATCTCGCCCTCGCGTACCATGACCTTCACCCGCGTCCGCATCAACCGCAACATCGACGCCAACGGCAAGATCAAGATGAGCACCAAAATTGGCGCTGCCTTCGCCGCCTCCATTGCGGGCATCATGGCTTCCCTGACCGGCGTGAACGCACCACCGCAGATCATCTTTATTCTCCTGTACGACGCGCCTAACTACATTGTCCGCGTGAACTTCAGTGCGCAGTCCATTCCAAGCAACATTGTGCGATTCTTCATGGCCGTGTGGAACCACTCCTTCACGTGGGACATGGCGCCTCTGCTGGTGGACGTCGTTGTCTTCGGCTTTGCGGGGGTCTTTGTGGGGAACAAGATCGGCCGTCTCCTGGGCCCCAACAGCTTCAACATCTTCGTCCTGTGCCTCCTGCTGCTCTGCTCCCTGGCGATGGTGGGTGGCTACGAGACGCTGCTCATCATCTCCACCTTCCTCACCCTCATCATCACCGTTGTCTGCGGCTACTTGGAGAACAAGAAGAACAAACCCCTGATCGAGCAGCAGCGCGTCTCCGAGCTGGAGGTGGAGAAGCGCCTGTACGACTGCCTGGAGGAGCTGCAGCGCAACAACAGCAGCTTCACTGGACGCCCCGCAACGTCGCCCACGATGAGCCTTGAGCACATGCAGCGCGCAACGCGGCCGAAGCCCATGTGGGGCGGCGTCAACTTCGACAACGACGATGAGAGCAACAACGGTGGCGACAAGACCGCTGCGCAGACCATCCGACCCGCAGAGCGAGAGGATCGCGGGTTGGTGCGCGGCGAGGGGGAGGGCGGCGACACGGAGAAGGACGTGCACGTCTCCATCACCTCCTCGCATGCCACGGTGGCTCAGGGGGCAGACAACACCGAGAAGGGCAACGCGGAGCACGCAGCACACACCGCCCCAGCGCCTACTACGACGGCGGCGGCCACGCACGTCGTCGAGGAGTCTGACGAGCGCACCATCCCTGCTGTGTTGAATGGGGGAACGCAGAACGGCATCACAAGCGTGCACAGCAGCACGGGAAGCGACAGCAGCAGCCACGACGGCCGCCCGCCGCACCGGCCTGTTGCCGCGGCTCCTGCTGCGACCGCCGCTCGTCAAGCCTCTCATGCCCCCGCCGCTACCTCTGGGCGAGGCGGAGCGGAGCAGCCGTACCGCTTTGAGCGCCAATCTCCATCCCTTCACAGCCTGAACAGCAGCGTGCAGAACGTTCCGAGCGACGAAGACGGTGCGCACCGCCGTTAGTGAATAGTGAAGAGGTGTTGATAAAGCAATATGCAGACGACGACAAGATATGTATATCTGAAGAAAGAACGCGCTCTACGGTGTTGTGTGTATTTCTTGTCGTTGTTTTCTACCAGTCCCCCCCCCTCCTTTCTTCCTTCACTCCATCTATATAATCCTGTTTGCTTGTTGACTTTGTTTTTGCTATATATATTTTTTTATTTGTATCTAAAGTCACGCAGCGCTCGAAAGTAACGAATGGTCTTTATCCTCTTTTAACACACTAAAGAAAAAAGAGGGTGAATAAGATCTGTCTGTCTCATTCTGTTCTTCTGTTTTGAGCTTCGTTGTCGGTGGGTAAAGTAACATACATGTACTTCTCCGAAAAATAAGGAGGACAGCAATGTGAGTTTTTGTTTCTTTCTTTCATTTTCAATTGTCTCATTTCGTCTCCAGAGCGCTTCCCATACACCTTCATAAGAGAATTCATTGCTGCTGCTCGCCTTTCTTTTTGACATGCTTCCTTCGGGCTTCGTTCAGCTTGTGTAGGTCTGTGCGTTCTGTCGCGCGTTCAAAGTTCTCTCTCACTCTCTGTCTGTGTGCGCAACGCTTGTTGTGAGGCGGAGGGGAGAAGGGACGTAGAGGAAAGCGACACCTTGTCTTTCGTTGGTCAACACACACGCCCCTGTTTCTGCCCCTTCCCCTGTCATGTTTTGCTTTCTTTTTCTTTTTTCTTTTTTTCTTCTTTCCTCTGGCTGTTTGGGAAGTGCTGTTTCCTTCTTCTAGCGTCGCCGAGTATGAAAAGGTATAAAAGGAATGAAGGAGAAAAGAGATAGTTTGTGGTGCGAAGCTATACGAGCTTAAGAGGCAAGTGATAAAGAGGTCATCACTGAGCACTCATTAGCTCTGCCACCTCTCTCTACTTGAGACGACGATGTTCTCTTCTGGTTTTCTTTTTCTGTGTATTCGTTTTCCTTTGGCTCTCCCAGTATTATTATTTTTGGAGGCCTTTCTATCGCGGCTACTAACCCTGTGTGTTGTCGCCCTTGAGCTGACGCGAAACGAGTCGTTCCTCCTGTGCTCTATACAGTCAATTACTTCTTCGTCTCATCACGATTCTATGGGTGAAGTTGTTTTTGAATGGTTTTTTTTTTTCTTGTGTGGCGCGTCTCCATCTGTGTTTGGCTTTTTTTTTTCCCCCCCACACCTAGCGTAAAAGAAGATCTGTTTCTAAGATTAAGCGGCCGTTATTGTCGTTGTTGTTTGTTGTGGCTCCTTGGCAGACAAGAGAGAGAATTTAAGCTGAACGCCTGGCACCTCCGCCCCGATAACATCGCGTATTTGTTTTTGTTGTTGTTGTCGTCGTTGTTACCTTCGTATACTGTGAAGAGTGCTGTAATGCTGTACTTAACCACACAATAGAGATTAAACTTTTTACTCCTCCTCCTCTCTCAGACGCTCACCATGTCGGTGCAGCGCGTTGAGGCCGCACAGCGAAGCTCTTTCTTTCAGCCGCCTCGACTTCCCGTGCTATTAACTGTGAAGCCTGCCGCTCTCAGATCGTGGAGGAAGAAGCCTGCTTCTTTACCCCCGTCCCCCCCCCCCCCACGCTCCTCGTTTTGCAGTGGAGTGACATGTGAGGGCGTTGCTGTTTTTTTCCTTCCACTAGGGTCGTTAGGCAGGGAAACCTCTAAGAGAGGTGCAAAACACACGAAGTATTGAATGCGCTGTTGTTGTCTTTGTTTCTTTGGCTGCTCTGCTTCCTTCCCAGCAATGTTCTTTCCTTGCTCTGCGCTGCTCCTTCAATCTTCTTTCTGCCCTCATTTCCCCTTTCACAACGCTCTCTTTTTTTTTTTTTTTTCTGTGTGTGTGTGTACGAACTGAAGATTCAAGTTTAAACGACTCTTTAATCTTCTTGAAACTTTTCGCTGTTGACACTTTTGGCCACTTTTTATTTTCTTCGCCTCAGCGAGACTCTGCGAACACGCCGCTTTCTCTCCCCTCCTTATTCCTCTGTCTATTCACCTTTACCCTTTTAACTTTTTCACCGCTAACTTTCTTATATCCAGTGTTGCACACACACAAACACACACACATAAGAAGAATACATCTCTTTCTTTCTCCCTCGGTAGTTGACGCTAACATAAAACTACCCCTGCAACCAAAAAAAAAAGTGCGATCAGCCCGAAGAGCAGCGAGTTCCTCTATCCTCTCCTGATTCATTTCTTTCTGTCCTCCTTGCCTTTCATTTTTTTTTGTTGTCAAAAGAAAGCAAAAAAAGAAAAACCTTTGCTCAGAGGTGTTGTGTGTTTATACACTTACAGAACACAATAACTTCAGCGAAAGATGTCTACACAGTACAACCACAAGGATAAGTCGACGTGGCTGAACACCGTGGAGCGTCCGGATGCCCCGCTGCAGGCCATCGTGAACCCATCCATCCTCGCCGCGGACTTCTGCCGGCTGGGGGAGGAGGTGGAGAGTGTGCTCTCCCCTGCTGGGGGTGCGGTGGAGTGGATCCACGTTGATGTCATGGACGGACACATGGTGCCCAACATCAGCATCGGCCCCGGCGTGGTCGCCTCCCTCCGCGCACGTTTCCCCGAAGCCTTCTTGGACGTGCACTGCATGGTAAGTGACCCGGAGAAGTGGGTGCCCGAGATGGCCAAGGCCGGTGCGTCCTCCTACGTCTTTCACATCGAGGCCACCGAGGACAGCAAGCGTGTGTGCAAGCTGATCCGCTCCCACGGCCTTCAGGTCGGCGTCGCCATCAAACCCGCCACGCCCCTCACACCGGAGCTGCGGGAGTTGATTGAGCAGCATCACGTCGACATGGTGCTCGTCATGACCGTCGAGCCAGGCTTCGGTGGGCAGTCGTTCATGAAGGAGCGCCTCGCCTTCATCTCGGAGCTGCGCAGCAACTTCCCCTCGCTGAACATCGGCGTCGATGGCGGTGTGGCACCCGGCACGGCGGAGCTCTCGGCCAACGCAGGCGCTAACATCCTCATCGCCGGCACGTCTGTCTTTCGTGCGAAGGACCGCAAGGCTGCTGTGGAGGAACTGCGCACCTCTATCAAGACCGCCCTCGCGACTGGGTCAAAGTACTAGGGCACACGCATAGGAGAGGAGGGCGGGGAGCGCAAAGGCGAACGGCCGCTTACCGATCATCGCTTCTGCTGTTACACGCTTTGGACAAACAACAAAAAAAACACAGAAGTATGAAAGCTGCTGCCGGTGTTTGCCACTGCGGGTGCTCTAATGTCCGCCACCTCTCTCTCTCTCTTTTGTTTACACGCTGTTGTAGAGTGCTGGCGGCTTCATTTACACTGCGCCTTCGGTCTACCCCGGGAGCGGAATGGAAGCCGCGAGAACCAATAAAAAAGCAAGAGCTCATGTTTTTTTTTTATTTTATTATACAAAGTATTCGCACTATGGTGATGGTGGTAGGGCATGAAGGCCATTGTGAATGCTTCACCATCTTCCTTCGTTTATTCGATTGGTCATAAGTTTATTATTATTATTATTGCGTTTGGGATTGTCTTTCCTTTCCCTTGTTTTTTCTTCTTTTTACACATCTCTGTTGTTCTTTCCAGCCTTTGCGGGAAGCGGGATTGTCAGGACATACACACGCACATACTCAGTCGCACGCATGAGAAGCTCTGGGGATGGAGAAGAAGAAAGCGAAAAGGAAAGGACATCCCATTAAGTGTGTGTTTGGCAATTCTTTTGTACAAAAGTGAAGCCGCTCGCTTTTCTTCTCGTCAAATACTACAACGATCACGAAGTTGAAAAAAAAAAAAAATCCAGTTTATTTCTTTTGAAGGCAAGCATCTCTCTTATTTCCCTGAATAGCACGAGTGTTTCGTTTGCAAAAGGACGCCTTACTCTTTGTTGTTTTTCGTTCTCTCCCATTTCTTTCTCGGGTAATCTTCGTGATGAAAGTCAAGTCAGCTACGCTGTGGAAGAAGCACTTAGAAGTCTTGTGGACAAATAGAAGGAGCCGTCTGATCTTTGTACTGTTGACGACTGAGGGCCAAAAGGCTTCAAAAAAAAAACAAAGGTGAATAACACCTCGACTACATTAAAAAAAAAATGGAAAACGTGACGGCTGTTCTCTTTTTTCGCATCAGAGCGGGTCTTGCGGAGGTCTCTTCGCACGCGCAGTCACTCCCTCTCCCTTTCTCTCATCTTCTATCTTTGTCTCCGTTCTACCCAACTGCATATGTTTTTCTCTCTTTTCTTTTCTTTTCAGTCAAAGAAAATTTCAGTCGCTGTTTTCGATGCGGGCCCTGCACGCTCGCCAGCTCCTCTCTTCGAGCACCACGGTTTCCTTTTGGCGACGATGCCCCGGTGTTTGCCTCTCACACTCGAACAAACCCCATGTAGCATCATATGTTGCCGCAAGCCGGACCGTGACAACGTCCGCGTCCACCGTGACGGATCCCGTTGTCGATCTCTTTGCTGAACGTCTTCTTGCCGCCCCGCACCGCGACGCCACCCACGTTCCCTATGGGGACTGGCTGACCTTGTACGTGCGTGCGCGGAAAGCGTGGAAGGCGGCACTGACCACTGCTGCTGCTGCTGCTGCACTTTCTGACACCTCCGCACAAACCCTCCTTCAGGAGGAACAGCAAGCGGCAAAGGCAAGGATGGACGCCCTCCTGTGGAGCAGCCTCTTCGCCCGCCACTGGACGGAGGTGCAGCCACACGCCATCCTCGCCCCCGCCTCCTCCCGCTATCGCTGGTGGTGGAGGCGGGAGCTCTCAACGGAGGACAGCTCCCTGTCTTCGTTGCCTCCACAAGGCGGGCGTGCGCTGGAGATGTGCACGTGTGCCTTCTTGACGGAGCCGCTGCTCGGTGGGCGTTATCTTGAACAGTGGAAAGAAGAGGTGCGGGCGGCGGCCGCCGTGGTGCCATCGAGTGGGATTGACCACGACGTCAGCATGACGGAGGCCCCTGTGGTGCTGCTGCCCTTCTCCGCGTTGTGGGCGTTGAAGCGCAGTGCGTACTGTCGGCCATCGACCGGGCACGACGCCGCTGCCTCGGACGCCGTCACACCCTTCTCTCTCCAAGAACGACAGGCGCGGCAGGCGCTCTTGCACGCCATTGATCAAGTCCTGCAGCTTCAAGCCGATGCCGCCGCCGCTGCAACCAACACAGGCAGCCGCCCGTCTCAGCGTATTTGCGTACTCTCCCCGACAGAGGAGTGGAATCTTCTCTGTGAGGCCCCGCGTCTGCGGCGCCTCCTGTACCCCTCTCACGCCGCCACCTCCGCACCGCAGTGGCTCTCGTTGGAAAATCTCTGCGAAGACGCTGTTGGGCGAGTCGCGTACTGCGCGCACGCCCTGGACTGGAAGCGACGACAGCAGCAGACGCACGCGCAACCGCCGGTGGCAGCCGTCCGCGTCCTGTCACCGTCCAGCGAGCACGCCCACCTCCGCTCCCTCGCCCTCACCGCCGTCCACGAGCACTCCACAGACAAGTGGTCCCTTAGCAGCCGTCGTAGGCGCACCGCTCCTGAAGGCGGCAGCGGCACGTCGTCGTCGGCCACCACTGTGCACAGTCAGGCTCGAAAGGGCTGCAGTGACGCCGTGCGCCGCATGTCCAACCGCGAGGCAAACATTCGGCAGTCCTTCTCCGTGCGATAGATCACCAAGAGAAGAAAAAGGGAAGTACACCGCCTGCTCGCCTGTCTATTGATGTCTGTGTCTGTTGCTGTCTGTGTGTGTGTATCCCTCTCTCTCTCTTTCTCACATGTGCTGCGTCAACTTCTCACACGTTTAACACACTTTTAATAGAAACGAAAATAACAAGGAGAAAGCAGCTTGGCAAAATGCCTAACGTGTGTGGGTGTGACTCTGCCTGTCAACCCGACCGTACCGACTGCACAGCCCTTTACTTAAGCACAACCAATATTGCGTCACGCAGCACGCCAATACCTCTTATTATTATTATATATTTTTTTATTTTTTCTCTCTTTATCTCTCCTTCACTTTGTTCACTGGAGGGTGCACCCTTCAATACGCGCTTCTCCTCCTCTCTATCAGTTGATCTCGTCAACCTTCGCATCTACCTTAGTCGCACACAAAAAAATTGTACATACGCGAAACATGTCGACACCTGCTGCACAGCCCAAAAGCTTCAGGGCGGAGCACCCTAGCCCGCCTCCCACAAACACGGGAGGCTTCGACTTCCACACCGTCACCTGTGTGGCGTGGACGGCGTCCGGTCGCAACATCGGCGTTGGCACACCCGACGGCTTCCTCGTCTTCAGTACGGAGCCGCTGGTGGCCGCGCTGGGCGGCTCCTCGGCTGGTCCGTCGATGACGGCTAAGTCCACCAACGCGGCGGATGCATGGGAGGCCGGTGCGTTGCAGGAGGTGTGTCGGTGTGCCGTGTACGGTGGCGTAGGGCTGCTGAGCCTTTACAAGCAGTGCAGCGTCGTCGCCTTCACAGGGGTGCAGCGTCGCACGGCCTCCACTCGAGTGCAGCTGGCAGATATGAGCAGGTCCCCACCTTCAACCTACTTCACTACAACCGCGAGAACAGAGGGTGCAAAGGCAACGCAAGCGCGATCTTCGCGGAATGCTTCAACCCCGCTGTTGGGGGCCGTGCGGCCTTGGCCGGCAGAGGAGGATGCCGCTGTGGCGGAGTGGTTCGAGCAGTGGCGCGCCTCCGCCTTTGCGAACGCCCAGGAGCCGTCTTCTTCGGTCGCCGCGACGCTCGCCTACGCGGAGTGTCCCTCAGCGGTGGCGGCACTGCACTTCTGCCCCCACGTCGTCATTGCAGCCTCCTCCGGTGACCCACGAATCGCCGGGTCGCACACGCTTTCCGTGTTTGATCACCACCTCAGCCCTCTCTATACCCTTCCTGTCTACCCCCCAAGCAGCAACGCCTACCTGACGGACATGATCGCCATCGCGGCCGCCTTCACCTCATTGAACGGAGCCGGCATGGTCGTGCAGCGGCTGCGGGTGCTGCTGCCCGGGGAGAAGAAAGGTGAGGTGCGCCTGCTCACGCTGAAACGATCTCTGCTGACCGCCACAGCCTACGACGGGCCGGCTGGCCCAGGGGCAGGCTTGGCCGCCAGCAGCAGCAAGACGGGGGAAAGTCAGCACCGACTGGTCGACCGCGTTCTCCACCAAGCCCCACTACGCGCGGTGGCTATCACCGAGGACGGGAGAAGCGGCGTGACGATGAGCGAGCAAGGCATGCGGATACGTCTGCTGGACTTTGTCGGCGACGACATCATCAGCGAGCGCCTCAGCCTCGATCGGGGTCGGTTGCCCGCCGTCACCGACTCCGTCGCCCTTGCGATCCTCTCTGTGCCGCAGCCTGGTGGGCCGGGGCGTGCGGCCACTACCGGTGGGGGCCGTCATGAACGCTGCGGCAGCGAGAGTGGTGGGGTGGCCGCCGCGGCCTACGCGGAGCTTCCGAATCGGCAGTACCAGCAGCTCACAGAGGCGCTGCACGACCTTGTTGTCTGCCTCACCAGCTCCGGCACGATCCACTTCTTTGGGTGCGGTCAGCAGCAAGTGCTCTTCTACCACAGCGATAAGACGCTGCTGCCGCGTGTGGGCTACCCCTACGCCTTCTCCCTCTGCCTCCCCTCTCAGCTGGCAAAGGAGTCGACGGCGACGCTCTTTGTCGCCCGCAGCGATGCGGGGACCTCGGCCGCGCGCTACCTGCCGCGTCGGGAGCACGAGGTCACGCAGGAGAAGAGGCGGTCCAGCGCGCGGGCAGTCAGACCAGGGGAGCTGCTTACCGAATCCCTACCAGGGGACCTGTTCGCATTCCAGCTGCGCTACCCCGCCAGCCTCTCCGCGCGAGACGCCCAGAACGGCAGCGGGGTCAGTGGTGACGGTCCCCGCAGCACGCTCTTTGCTCGCTGCTCGTTTACCTCGTAGCGCGCGACGTGAGAGAAAAAGAAAAACGAATGATGCAGAGCAACGACTGATTAAATGCATCGTCTACACTGGCGCACACCAGCTCTTAAATAAGTTACGTTTGAATGAGAAGTGGGAGTATGCTTCTTTTTTGTGCGTTTTATTTTGTTTTGGCAGCTGCTATTTTCTTTGTGCGCGCGCGGTTGCGATTCTGCGTTCTTGATTTCCCTGCTTCTGCTTTTCTATATATATATATATATATATTGCTGTTAAACTTTTCGCTTGCTGCTTCTCTTAGAGACTCTCACTAAATTATCCGCGTAATCCTTTTTGTTTTTTTTAGTGGCTTTCCCTACAACAGCCTGCAGGAGTGGCTTGAAACTGTGTCTCTCCCATGTCAGAATGTGTTGTCACTCCACCCCACCCCATCTTTTCCGCCTATATGATAGGGATACCGCTGATGCCATCCGCAACGGGCCGCTTGAGAAAGTACATTTCGAGTAAAGAGGGAAGGACAGGAGTCCTTGGAGAATTTATTCTCCTTCTCCATCTATAGTGGCAGGCAGGATGCTGGTTCTGCAGGCTCCCTCGACGTAATTTGATGATGCCGAGAGCAGCGAACAGCCCCGATCCAACCCTCCCCGCGTTTCATCGCAGGCGATCAGTGTATCGGAAACGCGTTTCTTTTTTTATTATTATTCTTTCCCCGTGCAGAATATCCAGCGTGTCATCGCCGCTCTCTCCATTTGTTTTTTCCTCTCCCTCTCTCTCCCTCTCTCTCTCTCTTTGAACTCACGTCTCCCTTGATATGACGCCAACTTGTCACGTCACCTCGTGCGTGTGTGTGTGTGTGTCTTAACGCCCTCGCACAGGATTCTCAGATTAACTCTGAACATCTTTACCGGCATTGCACCTCATTCGTTATTACTCTTATCTTTTTACATTCTTACGCCAACACTTCTGTTCTTCTACCACTCCTTATTCTCTGCGAGCGTGTCTATCTTTTTCTCTCTATCTCTCTCCTTGCAATTTTACCTCACCGGAAAACACTAAACAGATTTAAAAAAGAAAAATGATCTACCTCGACACGTGGCTTTGGGCCATCTTCTGCTACGTCTGCGGATGGATCGGTATCTTCAGCATTCTCACCTACCTGCTTGCTCTTGCGGTGGAGCAGATCTCCCTGCGCTTCCCACAGGACCTCGCGAAGAAGTACAAGGCCAAGTGGGGCCTCGTGACGGGCTCAAGCAGCGGCATTGGCAAGGCCATCGCGGAGAAGCTCGCCGGCCAGGGCATCAGCGTGGTCCTTGTGGCTCTGGACGACAAGATGCTGGAGGACACCTTTGTGGAGCTGCAGAAAAAATTTCCGCGCGTTGAGTTCCGCAAGGTCGGCGTCAACCTCGCCGCCAAGGACTACGCCTACATGACCGAGATCAAGGCCAGGACGGACGACATCGAGGTGGACCTGCTCTTCAACAACGCGGGCTACATCAGCACCGGCCTCTTCGCCGACACCGACCTGGAGCGTCTGCGCTGCAACCTCGAATGCAACGCGGGATGCGCCGTGCCCATCACCCACCACTTTCTGCGCAAGATGATCGCGCGCAAGGCGAAGGGGCTCATCACCTTCACCTCCTCCGCCTCGTGCTACCTGCCAGGGCCCACGGCCACCCTGTACAGCCCCTCCAAGGCCTTTCTTACCAACTTCGCCACTACCATCGCCGCAGAGAACCACGATGTCGGCATCGATGTCGTGGTCATCCACCCGTCCCCGGTCAACACGAACTTCTACAAGAACGAGGGTCCGGCGCTCAGTTCGCTCAAGGCAGCGCAGAAGGCCGCTGCATCGCCGATGAACATCGCCGATCAGATCTTCGCCTCGGCGGGGCGGCTGACCGTGTGGGACCAGGGCACGACGTGCGCCGCCTTCCGCGTTGTGAACAAAATTGTCGATTTCCAGATCTTCACGGAGATCATCACCCGCTTTGCCTTCATGAACGGGGACCACGGTCGCCTGAAGAAGGAGTCCAAGCTGCGCCAGGGCAAGGAGTAAGTGGAGAGAAGGGATGACGAGACGAGCGATGGAAAAAAGACTCGCTCTAGATGAAGTCGATTGTGTAGAAGCAAAAGCAATAAAACAATTTCAGCACACCTTCTGGTCAAGTGGGGAGATGAACAGTCCAGCGGCCGTGCTTAACAACAAAAAGAAAAATGAAGAAAATCGAAAAAAAAAAAAGCCTAATCTAAATGTCGAAAAGAAAAGGAAAAAAGTGAGGATGAAGTATATAATATATATTATTTTTATTTTAGTTGTTTGGTCTTTTGCAAGGCACGAGCCAGTCTCAGGAAGCAGCGAGGAGAGGAAGGATGCGCTTCGCGGTATGGACTCCTCTCCATCTGTGGCCCATCATCATGAGCTTTTATAGGGGGAAAGAACCGACGTGAATTGGCAAAAAAAAAAAAGGCGGGGAGTCTTTTTTTTTGCACAGTATTCTTTACTTTTATCTCCTTGGGGTCCTTCTATTTTTTTTTTCTTTTCCTCATTTCGTTTTCTTTTTATGTGTTTGCTTCTTTTCTTTATGAGGGAGGCAGTTCATGCGCGGGTTAACTTGTGTCGCATTATTTATTTCAGAAGACAATCTGTACGGTTTCGTTGGTTATTGGTCAAACACGCTTATGAGCGGTTGTGCATAAGCTGTCTCTAGACTGTGCGACGAGTGGGGGGTTGATTTTGCCGTGGCAAAAGATATAAATCTCTCACCAGTTTTCATCCGCGCTTACACCCGGATGAACGTGCATGCGGTCTCCAGTGAGCACTGCTGGCCAAAAGCCCCTCTTTTAACATAAAATAAAAAAAACTCGATTATGACGCTGATCGACTTGTGATTCACCATTACGATTCGAGCTTGACTAGTTGCTATTTCTTGTGATGATTTCTCGTCATCCTTCTCTCTCTTTTTTCTCTACCACTCAAACAAAACAAAAATTCTGTTAGAAACACGCCATCCACCTCAACCGCTCCTTTCTCCCCTTCAACTTCCCTAATTCTCTCCTCGGAAGTCGTCATTGCCAGTGCCCGAGTAGCGAAACGTTCTCCCTCTAGCACACGCAAAAGAGAGACGGAGAGAGAGTCTTTTCACCGGTAGGGTACACAGGTACATTGCCTGTCCCTCTTCCTCGGCGCGTCTTCTACGCGAAGGTCCTTCGTTGTTTTTTCTTTCGCTCCCCGCATTTCAAACAACGAGCATCGCCTGCCTCTGTGCTATGAGGTGCAACGCGCGGTGGGCCAGCGCGCAAAGCGTTGTTGCCGCTATGACACGTGCCACTCGCCGCACTCCAAAAGAAAACGAAGAGGAGTTTTCTGACTCAACGGCCGGAGCGTCATCGTCAACATCGTCGTCTCCGCTTTATCTGACGTCTGCCGTGCAGATGTTCGCACAGCAGGATCGACACGATGCAGCGATGCAGCTCTCTCGGCCTGAAGGAAGTTGCTCACCAGGCTCCTTTGAGGAACCTCTCCCCTTGTCTCCTACCTTTGAACGCTACGTGGAGGCAGCACGGGTTGCCTCGTCGCTCTCATGTGCGCAGTTCCACCAGCTCCTCATCCAGGCAACGGAGAGTGGCGCTGCGGCGGTAAGTGAAGCGAGCTGTCGCCGCGCTCCATCGAGTTGCCCGCCGCACCGCGACACTGCAGTGCACGTTACGCTCCCGGAGCAGCACGCCGCATCTGACGCGGCGCCGTCTGACATCGCTGCTTTCTCTGAAAGAAGCGCCAACTTTTCACACGAGGAGCTCGCAGCTGCTCTTCGTGCGTACGACCCCACGGTACCGGATGCACTTGGACAGCGAGTTGCGTCCCGCCTCAACATATCAAATACCCTACGCCTGGCGACCCAACTGGTGCGATACCTTCGCGAGGCCGCAGCATCAGGAGTGCAGGGCCGTAAAGGCGCCGTCACCTCCCTCGCAGGCGGTTCTCCCGAAGCGACCGACATCACCACCTCAGCCGCGGTGGAGCTGCTGCGACGCGCCGTGGACGTCTGTCACGTGCAACATAGGCAGCTCTCTGACCGAGCAGGTGCGGCGAGGCTGCCTTCCGCAAGTAGGACGCAGTGGGCCTCCACCACAGACGCGCGTGAAGGCGCCGGGATCACCGTCCGCCTGCACCACGCGGCAGCATCGGTGAGCGCGCACGGGCAACGGCGTCGCCGCCCCCTGCCGCGCTGTCATGTTCACCTTCCCACAGACGTGCAAGTGAGTGAGGTGCTGCCAAGCGGTGCCGTTGTGGTCTTCACCCACGCCACAGAGCCCGAGGAGGTAGCGGAGCGGCTGTCTGGGTCGCCGGTACACGGGAAGGGGGACGGAGACGCCAAGCGGTCGACGCGGCAGAAGCGCGCGCCGGTGTCCTTCTGCGAGTCACTCGAGTTGCACCTCAACCCAGTGCCTGTCGCAGTGCATTTGCACTGTGTGCTGTACCGCCGCCGAATGTCAGCTTCAGCTGCCGTGGCGAGTTTGGTCGAAGCGGCAGAAGGTCGCATTCAGGCCGACGACGTACATGTCCGGCTGTGCATGCCCGAGATCGACGAGCACGTGGTGGTGCAGGTGTGCAGCGTGCGTGTCGCCATTCCCGGTGCGCTTCGTGGTCAAGGGCGAGCCGAGGAAGCTCTTCAGCACTGCCTTCACGTCGCCCGCACCCTTGCCCATGTAAACGTGGCGGCTGGTGAGGCCAAGGACGCAAGGTTAGGGCTGCAGCTGCTCTATTGCCGTCCTCACTCGTGCGCAGAGCCGCGTGGATCGTCGGCGACGTCTCAGCTTCAGTACGCCATCCTCCTTCGAGGCTTTGATCGGCGTGGGGGACCGGTGGATCAGCTGGAGCGCACCGCGTTGACGTGCAGCTTGGCCATCCCTAACTTCTTCTCCCCACACCACTTCGGTCCGCCCCACGTGCCCTTTTTCCGCACCTACCACGTCGCGGCTGCGTTGGGGAAGGAGCGATACCCTGAGGCTGCCGCAATGCTGCTGTGTCTCGCCAGCGAAGCCCCGCCACGTAGCACGGCCCTCGCTCCGTGGTTAGAGCACGCACTTCGCCTCCTCTGCCGCGGCGAGGAACGCGATGGCCCATGGCTGGCATGGTGGCTACAGCACGTTCCCGCAGAAGTGCAGGTGAGCCTGCTGAGCGCCAAGGCGGAGCTGGTATGGAACGTGCTGGCGAGTGCGCGGCTAACGGGCTTGGCGATGGCCACCAACGGAAGTCGTGACGTGTTCATGGCGGCCAGCCCTGAGGTGGGCGACTTTGTGAGCGATCCCGTCGAGAGCTGCGAGCGCAGAGGGAGTGCTGATGAATCGACCAGCACCTTTGTGCCGCCAGACGCACGGGTTGTGCCACTGTACAACCGCGCCGACGCTACCCGGTACACTGTGCACGACATCGTACTCCCCCTGGTACGCGACGCCGCGGATGCCGATACGGCGTGTGAGAGCATCACGAACGTGGAGGAACGGCTTGGCTTCACCGCACCGCGTCGTCGACGTCGTCATGAGAGCAGGAGCGGTAGCAGCAACATGCCCCTGACTGCTGGTCACCACCCAAAGCATCACTCGCTGCTCTTTCGCCCGCTCTTCGTACGCGCCACGGGCTACCCCAGAGCGGCGCGGTCGTGGTCGCGGTCGTTCGAAGAACCGACGGCAACCGCAGCACCAGAGAGCACCTCGGCGGTGCTCTCGCTGGCCGCCGATCGCGAGCTGGCGAGCAGCGCGGGACAGGGTCGCGACTACGCCGCCAAGTCTCGTGGGCCCCGTGCGTTGGTGTGGCCGTTGAGCAAGCGCGGTCGTGCCTTGACGGATCGCTTGCCGGTCGGCATGCTCGCTGTTGCCTCCGCCAAAGGGTCCTCTCTCCTGGGGGGTGGAACAAGCTCGTCTCACAGGTACACGTCACGCTGCCTCGCCATCCACTGTACCTTGCCAGCAGACGCTTCGCTGAGCAATTATCTGTGTGAGTTTGCCAGCGTGGAGGACCGGCGCCCGTCCGGGCAAACATGCTAACATCTAGCTGTGATTGGGGTTCTTGTGTTACAAATATTCACATAAATAAACTGTACTGGTGAACTTAACTACTCCCCTCCATCCAAAAAAAAAAGGGAAAAAGAACACGAGACGCATTGAGAACTTCAGATTTGAACGACTTGTCTCCACGTGAAAGCTGCGCATCCGCCTCTTCTCTTCCCATAGCTTCGTATGCAAAACTCAGCCCCTGCGTTCTTTTCGTTGTTTTCCGTTCCTCTGCGGGTGGAAAGTGCGTGCTTGTCGTCCTCTAACCCCCCNAACCCCCCCCCCCCCCCTCTTCTTTTTTTTGTTGTTATTCTTGTTCTTCTGATTATGATTATTATTGCTTCCCTCTTCTTCCCCTCCAATCCCTTTCTTTATTGTGCCCGGTGTTGTTCTCTCACAAAACCGGTGCTTGCACGGATCGGCTGATGAAAATCCATGAAGGTTTTGCTATCTTTCCCTGTCTCTATTTCTATCGCCACGCTGGTTAAGTAAAAATACTTTCACGAGTACTCTTTCACTTCTTTAGTTCTTCGTGTCTGCATTTCACTTTCCTGCTGGACTTATTTCTTTTGTCTCGCGTCCCCCTCAGAGGCTTTCTTCACAATGAGCGATCGCGACTGGGCCGTAGTGCAGAAGGCGGTGGAGGCTGAGTGGGACACGACCATTATTCCGGCACTGTCGGAGTACATTGAGATTCCCAGCGGCAGCCCCGACTTCGACCCTGAGTGGGCCACTAACGGTCTTATCGAAAAGGCCTTCCACGTCTTGATCGACTGGATGAAGGGGCAGAACGTGCAAGGCCTCACGTATGAGTTCATTGAGGAGAAGGGCAGGACACCCTTTCTCATTGCCGAGATTGCGGGCACGGAGCCGACGAAGAACACGGTGCTGATGTACGGCCACATGGACAAGCAGCCGCCGCTGCGTCCGTGGGCGGAGGGTCTCGACCCCCACAAGGCAGTGCTGCGCGATGGCAAGCTGTACGGCCGTGGTGGCGCGGACGACGGGTACGCGATCTTCTCCGCCATCACCTCTGTGTCTGCCCTGCAGCGCCACGGCATCCCACACGGTCGCGTGGTGGTCGTGATCGAAGCCTGCGAGGAGTCCGGCAGCTTCGACCTCGACTACTACATGGAGAGGTGCAAGGAACGCATCGGCAACGTGGACCTGATGGTGTGCCTGGACAGCGGCAGCATGAACTACGACCAGGTATGGCTCACGACCTCGCTGCGCGGCGTCACGGGCGGCGTGCTGAGTGTGCAGACTCTTACAGAAGGCATGCACAGTGGCGTTGCGGGCGGGGTTGTGCCCGACACGTTCCGCATTGCCCGCGAGCTGCTCGACCGCATCGAAAACTCGAAGACCGGCGAGGTACTGATCCCCGAGGCGCATTGCGATATTCCCGAACACGTCGTCAAGTCCATGGAGGCCATGCGGACGGTGCCCTTCAAGGGGCAGTTCCCCATGGCCGAGGGCGTCGCAACGGAGCCGGGCGACAACGTGGAGCTGGCGCTGCGCAACGCGTGGAAGCCGAGCCTGACGGTGGTTGGTGCCAACCTGCCGGAGCCGCAGGTGGCCGGTAACGTCATCCGCACCGTCACGGCGCTGAAGCTGTCGCTGCGCGTGCCGCCTCAGGCAGATGCCGAGAAGGCGACGCAGGCGATGAAGCGCATGCTCGAGGCAAACCCGCCGTATGGGGCGAAGGTATCCTTTGAGCCTGAGGCAGCTGGCGACGGGTGTGCTACCCCGGAGCTGAAGCCGTGGCTGGCGCACGCGTTGAACGACGGCAGCATGCGGGCGTACGGGAACCCGCTGGCCTATCAGGGTATGGGCGGTGCAATTCCCTTCATTGCGATGCTTGTCAAGGCCTATCCACAGGCGCAGTTCATCGTGACCGGCGTGCTCGGTCCGCAGAGCAACGCGCACGGCCCGAACGAATTCCTGCATGTGAAGTACGCAAAGGGCCTCACGTTTGCCATCAGTCGCGTCATCGCAGAGCATTTTCTCCACACGCCGAAGTAAAACACACTGAGGCCTTTATATTTATCTATTCGTTTTTAAAGTGCCAAGTAAAGTCTGGAGAGAAAAAAAAAACCCATAAGAGTTACGTGTTTATCTCTTTCCCATTTCTTTTCTTTTTTCTGCACGCCTCGTATCTTTAAAGCGTCAAGCTATAAAAAAAAAAAATGATTTATCGCCACAGTTCTTTCCCTTTGCTCACTTGCACTGCCGTAAAGACTTTAGTTATGAGGAAAAAAAAAGAGAATTCCCTCTACGAGCTCATAGAAAAGGAAATGCAAAAAGACACGCTTTTTCCGACGAGCGACGTACCCCACCCACCACCCTTTTGGCCCAACGTTTCCAAGCCCACCCCTTTGTTTGCTCGCCCTCCCCCTCTCTCTCAAGTCACGGTCCTGCGGGCCTGGGCACTCTGCCTCCCGTCCTGGGGGCCCGTCTTCCGGCGTGGGTGCTCCCGGGCGGCCCTGCGCGGTGCCCCCAGGCCACCCCTGGGCCGGGGGCGGACATGCCCTGGCCGGGGGAAACCCCCCCTCCCCGACGCCCCCATACGCGACGCCCCGGCCTGGCCGAACCCAAGGATGTCCCTCGCGACCGAAGGAAGGCTGAGTGGAAAATTAGCCGGCAAACCAATATCGCCAAGAGATAGGGCAAAATGCACTAGGCGGTGCGTAAAACAAAATGGTGGGAGAGGGGAAAGAAGGGGCCAAAGTGGAGATGCCAAAACCGTGTCAGAAGCTCTTTCCGTTCTAGCTGGCGTGCGACAGCACATGACAAAGATACGATCCGCCTTGACGCCGCACTCTTTTACGATGGCAGCGGAGATAGCCGGGGTCATCGTCGCAGCCGCGCCTTGCGAAAAATTTACGCACAAGTTCACGCTGATATTTGCACACGGCTGCGTTATGTGATTGAAAGAAATAGAAATCACGTCGTTTAAAGATGTCACACCATCATCTCAGGAGGCAGGGCAAATGGTTCGCTGCAAGACGCCCTGAACATGTGATACAGATTCTTGCGCTTTGCATCGTCCAGCTCCGTGGAGGTGGTGGTGTGGATTTAGGGCATTCCCGTGGACCCTTTGAAAGGCTGTGATGTGCAAGATGCAAAGATAGAGGGAAACAGCTTCGAAAAAAAAAAAAAAGAGCCGCTTATTAATGATATTTTCACTTGCAGCGGGGTGAAAAACAATAAGGTGTGAGCAAAGAGTGAAGGGGGAAATGGACACACTTGACACAGGGCAGACGACAAGCAAGCGCCAAACAGCTACAAAAAGTGACAAGCAACAATGCTGGTCCACTAAAAAAAGTTTTAAAGCTGCCGATCCGCCGCACCAGGAAAAGAAAAACCGAGAACACACCAATCGAGAAATAATGCAAATATATATATATTGCCGATAATTGAAACAGCAATAGACGCCTCTGGTCGACTTTAGAAGTTGACCCCATTCCAGCCGACATGCGGCGTGTTGTAGTACATGACAAAAACCCGATCTGCTTTCACGCCGCACTCCTTCACCACGGCCGCGGTGATCACCGCAGTCATTTTCGCTGGTGCGCCTGGGGGGTAGTCTCCGCATACCTCGACGCGGATATTCGCACATGGCTCTGTTCTGTGCTGAAACGCCATGGGTGTCTCATCGTTAAAAGCCGTCATCACGTATTCGGCGGGCTTTGCAAGGACATCGATGGCGAGGGCGCGAAAGACGTTCGAGAGTGCCTCGCGCTTTGCGTCGTCCAGCTTCGTGGAGACGGTGGTGTGAACGTACGGCATTTTTTTTGCACTGCACGAGATGTCTTGATGCAGGAAAGCGATGAGACAGTGACGTAAGGCCAAGATAACGAAGAGCTTTCCGCCAACGTTGTTTTGGCAGGAAGAGGGGGAAGAAAAGTGTACGGGAAAAGGAAAGCCATCAGCGGAAGGTCAGAAAATTAAAAAAGCAAGCGACGAGCGAGTTCATTTGTCTGCTGCTATGCGAAATAGCTACCCACGTGCAGCGCCAACAAAAAAAACAGCGTATAAGTAACATGCTTAGCCGCCCATCGCATCGCCGCAACCGAAGGCAGCGTTCACGAGGCGGCATCGCCTAAATTAAAGGCATCATTCTAAAATATATGTTTTTATTTTTTCTTTTTTCTTTTTCTTTTGTAAATGTGCAGTCAATCAGCATTTTATGTGAGGCGCAGTGTGACATCCCGACTCTCGGCCGTGCTCTTGTCGGACAGTTGAAGGCGTGCGGTGGTGCACTCGATCAAGTTGCGAGGCAAGCCTGACTGGCGCACCCAGCTCGATATTTTTCCCCGCCGCTGCGGAGAGCGAATTTTTGCGCAAGCCTGAAGGAGAAGTGGCTGTGCCACTTCTGAGGACACCATCAACCGGTGAATGGAGGGCGTGCTGAACAATATCACCATGCTTCCTTCATCGAGACGCTTCGCCATCGCCGCTGCGTGGGTCATCAACTTTCTCAGGAGCAGCGAGTCGTTGTACCCCAGAGATTGAAGCGCACAAATAGCGCAAACGGTATTGGAGGGTGTGAGAAACCGACAAAGTTCATTCAGTCGGCCCCCGATTTGCCGAAGCACAGCGGGATTGCGCAGGGACATCTTCTCCATGCTCATAAGAATCTGAACCAGCGGTGCAGCTTCCATCGCCATCCACTGCTCTGCCGTGATGCTCGCCATGAAGCGCTTGATGGAGACAAAGTACTTGAAGCGCACAGAGGCTAGACTCTGCAAAATACCCGCGATAGTTGGTGCCGACAGCCGACTCAGCTGCCCTGAGTCAATGACGCAGTCAAGGCACTGCTTGAGCAGCTTGTCCTCCTTCAACACCTTCTCTTCGAAGACGCCAAAAAAGTACTTGTGGTCGTCCGGGCGGGTGTGGGGCAGAAGCTCGAGATAGCGCTCCGCCAGCTTCTTCAGCGCCGCCGCGTCGTCAGAGCGGGTTCGAACCATCTCCTCAACAATGTCCCAGCTTTCTTGCTGCTCTGGTGTGAGAGGATCGACGCCGCTGGACGGGTCGTGCACCTTCATCCACTGAGACGGCGAGAGGGACGACTCGCCCTTCGCGCCACGCTGCCCCACGTCCAGCAAAAACTCGTGCACTTCGGGGAACTGCTCCAGCACGGCGTCGCCAAGGGCGAGGCACACAACCGCAGCCGCATCCGCGCTCACGGCCTCAACCGATGTGGCGTCCCGCTTTATCTCTATGTAGGCAGCGATATCGCTGAAAAAACTCGCGTCCCTACAGCCAAGCTCGTACAGGCTTTCAGCGGTGGACATCACGCAGCGCAGCGGCGCCCCCTCCGACAAGTGCCGGCGCGCCGTCTCGGTACAAAATGAAAGGAACTCTGCGAGCCGCTCCTCCTCGGTGTCGTCAGCTTCCTCCTCGTCTACCCCGCCTGAGGCGCTGTCGGGGTCGTGGTCCGTGCGCGCTGTCGGGGGAGCAGCTATGCAGTCCGCCTTGTGGCCTTGCGCAGCGATGACTAGGCAGCGCAACGCCGTGCACAGCTGCACCGGTGGGATACCCGCTGCTGTTTTAGCGAACTGGTCACGCAAATAACTCAGCGTCGCAGCATCCCCCAGCCTCCAATCGCCCACGGCCACAAGAAAGCGAAATACCTGAAGGGCAGGGAACGACATACATTGGCTCGATGCCTCCCGCAGCATGGCTAATCCAAGCTGCCTGCACTTCTCCGTTGGGCCTTCGAGTAGGCGGACCATCAGCCCAAACGGCGAGCTCTCCGCAGAGAGCATGGCCTCCTGCAGCGGCTCCAACGCCTCAACGCACGCATCCACCGCCCCTACAACCTCGACGGGCCACGTCAACTCCGGATAAGCCCCTAACGTGGTGGCCAGCTCTAGTATATGCGATGCATAGGCTGGCACTCTTTCTGATTCCTTTGATCCGCGCAGGCCACCCTGCTCGACAGGCACCTGAGTAATCAGCTCCTTGGCTTGCGATGCGACAAAACTCACAAAGTCGGTTAATTCCTGACGGAGGGCAAGGCGTGTCTTGAGAGGCAGGCGTGCAACCGCAGAGCAAAGCGACTCCACCGAGGCCACATCCAATTCCTCGCTTGCGAGGCGCTCCATTAGCCAAATGAGCGCATCCGTGCTGATGTGCTCTGTCTTATGCCGGGCCACAAAACAGAATAGCTGCACAGCGGTAAAGACGTCTCCTTTCTCCGCGCAGCGGTCCGCCTCCTCTTGAAAGGCCACTGCCGCGTTCACGTTGACGCACAGGGTGCGGTTCAGCTGCCCGCAGATGTGGCCAATGACGCCTGGGGTGAAGGCATCCGCCACGGCGGCGCAGCGCTCGGCTGCTACGTCGATCAGCTTTGCCGGATGCGTAGCGACCTCCGGCAGCGACGCCACGATGGAGACCAATGCTGGCAGCTCGTTAGACGAGGCATCTGGAAGGGCGGTGTTTGCATAGGATACCACCGCGTTCACAAAGACGGTGTCGTAAGCGCCGTGCCGGCGCAGGTGTGCGATGACGACTTGCAGGTCAGATGGCGACCAAGCTTTTGCAGCGAGGGCACTGGCAGCCACGGAAGCAATTGCGGACCACAGTGCCCCAGAGGCTTCCGTCTCGGACGCTGGCACCGCACGTGCCAGCAAAGCGAGGCGTCTGCCGTGCAGAGCAATCGCAGGATTGACCTCAGTTTCCCTCAGTGCCGTCTGTAGGAGCGCGGGGTTGTGACGTGCGAACTTCCGGAGAGGAGGGACAGACTCACGCGTCTCGCGCGCATTGAGGTACGGTGCGAGATGCAGCAGAGACGCCGTTGTCATCGCAACATCTTCGAGTCTTGAAAAGATAGGCTTGCGGGCGCGGAAAATTAATGTGAGGAGCGTGTGTGTTTCCATTGTGCTGTTCTGCTCTTTCGTAAGAGGTGGCAGAGACAGGAGATAGAGAGGCAGTGGGATAGAGAATACGCAGTTTGCGGAAAAAAAAAACAAGGGGAGAAATGTAAGGCAAACCAAAAAAGGGAGAGCTTGTATGTGTGTGTGTGAGGGCACCCGGGTGGACTTGAGGTACCATTATGAGGAATCCCTGCTTCACATGAGACACTTTCAACCACAGAAGGAGATATACACACAAAGACCAAAGAGAGAACGAGACGGGTGCTCTGTAAATTGATCTGCCTCTCTTTCGCCGTTCTGCACACACTTGGGCATCGCCGCCGTGCACAACCCATTTGTACAAGGTAAACCTATCGAACGTATAGGCTACGTTTTTCTGTTGTTAGGTGCTGTTGGCAAAAGACAAGATTTTATACAGAGCTTCGTGGGTTAAAAATTTACATCGGCGGTAGCGCGGAGCTACGATAAAAAAAGGATGTTTAAAAAAGCGTGCATGGCCCACTAGCAAAAAAGGACAGCTGGAGGAAAAGGAGTAAAGCAGAAAAGAAGACAAGAAAGAAGAAAAATAAAGCTACTGTGGAAGCTGATTCACAACACTCTGCACAGTGTTTGTTTTTCCCATTGCAGCTGCCTCCCTCAGCACCGCTTCACGGATCGCAGCGTTGCCGCGCGCAATGCCAATGCTGACCCGAGCAAGGTTCACTACATCCGGGTTTCGGGCCTCACCGCCAACGCGAAAGGCGTGCTCGTAGTAAAAAAGAGCATGCTGATGATCGTGAATGATCGAGTAGACTTCGCCCAACAACAACAGACACAGAGAGGCACCACTTTTGTCGCCAGCCAAGCTACACTGCTCCAGGCACTGTTCTAGGTGCGACTGGGCAGCGCGCATGTCTCCGATGCGAAGTGAAACAAGACCAACGTTACCGAGGGCGATGGTCAGCAGCATCGAGTCCTTTGTTTCACGCGCGTTCAGCAGTGCGTCCTCGTAGGCTTGCTGCGCAAACTCGAGTTCGCCCAAGGCAACATAACTAACACCCATATTCGTCTCGGCGACGGCGCGAGAGTAACTGCCGCCGAGTGCCTCCTGCTTCTTGTGGTGGATAAGCGAAACCTTGTACTCACCAAGGCGGTAGTGGCATACACCGAGTATGTTGTGGCAGAATGCCAGACAGCGCGCGTCTTGCATCTCTTCAGCGATGCTGAGGGATTTGCAGAAGCAGTTGACTGCTCGCTCAAGGTTGCCGAAGTTGTAGTAGAGGCAGCCCGAGACACAGTACAGTTGCGCCGCTTTTTGCTTCTTGCCCGCACGGAGGGAAGACTGCGCACGCGCCTCAGCGTCCCTGGTGGCCTGGATTTCCGTCACAGTGGAGTCGCGCGACGCCGGTTGGATGTGACGCCATGATACGGCTGTGCTTCCGGCGCCTTGAATGAGGGCCGCAATACGCCGTGCCAGGGGAAGTCGCGAGGGCGGCTCTTCAATGACAGGCACGTGGAACTCCTCCGGCGCAATAAAGCGAAGCGGCACATCCAACGCGCTCTCGCGCTCGTGAATCGCACTCACCGCCAGCTGCAGGACATCATCACAGTTCTCCTTTACCTTCTCGAAAGGCAGTGCCGGGATGCCGTGCGACGGCGGCGGCTCTGCGCCGCTGGCGTACGTTGCTGTGACAACGCGCTTGTCGACAAAGCGATCTATGCTGCGAAGATCATCGCGGGAAAGAAGGGTTTTATTGTCGGATGCAACAACTGCGTATTTCTGCCTTTTGGTGGACACAAGAAACTTGTTGGCGCTCATCCTGTCTCTCTTCAGCTAAATGCCGTTTAAAAGAGTTGATACATACACAAAAAAGAAAAGCAAAATGAAATATGAAAACAACAAGTGAGCCCGACGTTGAAAACGCGACAGTCTTTTATTGTACTACGTATATGCTGCAACTCAGACCTTGGGGAAATGTGTTGACTGGTATTTCTCTAGTCCACAAAATACTATATGTATCTATAAAGGAGGGAAAAAGGAAGAAGATGCAGAGATTCACCGGGTTGAATCATGAGAGTGTTAAGAAAGAAAGAAAGTAGAGAGAGATTAAATGAGGCAGAAAAGGGCGGCATACGTCACGGCGCGTGACGGACAATAGAGATGCAGATGCGATGGTTTTCTCTCCGATGAGGGGTGGACGTCAGGAAGAGACATCATGGTCGTCGGCAACTCTGTGTGGAGACTTAGCATAGGTAGTAGAGCTCGACACTTAAAACAAAATATACGACCCTCCTCTATTTGTTGTTGTAGTTGTTGTTTACGGATGAAACCCTCCCTCTGTGGCCCTTTTCTTTCCTTTCCCGCGTTGCTGCTTCCCCAGAAGGAAGAGAAAAAAGAAGGTGGATCGTACCGTAGACCACAGCGGTGATATTTTGTCCCACTCTGCTTCCATGAAGGTGTGTGGGGGTTGGGTGTGCACAAATACCAAAAAAAAAAAACGTGTGTTGTTTTTGTTTTTGATGTTCTCATTATTCGTTCGATTGTTTTTCTCATAAGCATTGCCTTGAAATTAACTGAGACTGGCACCATTGGACCAGCTCGTCCCTCTCTAAAAGTAAGAACAGAAATGAGAGGGGGAAAGGTTCATTGGGGACCACATTGAGCGACCTTTCCCCCCTCCCATACCACATGAAAGAGCTGGTTCACAGCCCTCGAGAAGCAAATACGATTTGTGCGGCAGGGAGTCATATACAAGAATCACAGCAACCACAAAGGAAAAAAAAGCCAAATACGCAGAACCTGGTGATACAGATGAACAGGACATCCCAAAAAATGAAAGAATTAGAGGAAGCAACCAATAGAGTGAGGGAAAATCGAGGCAAGGCGAGCAGACATCTCCTAGTGACTCCCCTTCATTGTGTGTGTTTTGGTGTTGCTACTGCCCAATCTCATCCAAAACACTCAGAAAAAAAAAAATGTTAACACTGCTAGAAGCTCTACATCAGCTCTGGATCGCCCTTGACAGCGGTGTCCTCTTCGCAACGCAGCAGTTCGTCTTTCATAACCCTGCGCAGAGTGAGAAACCACTTGTGGAATTCCGTGGTCTTGCCACCTATACGGTAAGCAATTACCTTTGTGTAACCAGCCGCGGCGGGTAAGAGACGAACACCAACTTCTAATACCTTTTTCTGCTCTTGCGAAAAGGTCCCGTACAGGAAGCCATTGACGTCGCCCTCCTCGAAAGTGGTCGTCAGGGATTCCTGCTTGCTGAGCAGAAGAGCCTTGATTACCTCACGCTGACCAGAGACAGTGTAGCCTGTGTTCAGTGACGTACGGAAGGCGGCGTGCTCGGTGGCCTCGAAAAAGGCATTCAGGCGACGAAGGCGGATGGCTAGCGGGTGGTTTTTGAAGAAGTCGTACTTTAGGCATAAACTAACAAACATTTCAAAAGTGAGTGCCTGCAGGCCCTTGTGCTCGGTGTCCATGGTGCGAAAAACCGACTCAACGTCTTCGTCTGCAAGGCCCAGATCGAGACTCTTCAGGTTCTGCTTCGTGATGGTGCCAGAGTGCTCCTCGTCGATCGAGTCAAAGGCTTCACGAACCACCTGCAAGAACTCCTTTTCTAGATCGTAATGGAAGAGATGCGCCATCTTGGCAATGTCGTACTTCTTGCCCAGCGCGTTCTGGTGCTTCGTCCAGCCAATCACGAAGTCCTCCTCCGTGATGCGGCCCTCCGCGTCTAGCTGGAAATTCGTCATGAACTCGCTCACCTCCTTTTCTGACACCTCGGTGTCACCATTCAGCTTGATGAGAGCGTCGCGAATCTCCTCCCTGTTGAGGAATCCGTCACCTGTGATGTTGCAGCTCTGGAATGCCTGGTGAATTTCGTCCGCCTTCTGCGTCGTCGGCGTCAGCGCGGACGTGTTCGTGAAGCTGGAGCTGCTCGCCTGGGGCGTAATAGCGCGCTGAATGAACTCTCCACCACTGGGGCTCATGGGAGTCGGCTCGACCTTGTCCTTCGGGAAAAGCTCGGGATCGAGGTTTACGCGAAACCACGCATGCTGGATAATGTCCGTTGTCTTGTAGCGGTCGGTGGGGGAGCGTTCTAGCAGGTGCGAGATGAGGTCGGCAGCCCCCTCAGGCAGGTAGCGGCTGCTCTTGTTGTACTGGCAACTCAGAATGCGCTTGCGTGTCAAGCCGTCTGACCTATCGGTGAAAGGAAGGTAGCCACATAGCATGAAGAACAAAATACAGCCGCAGCTCCACATATCGCACGCACTGCCCTCATACCCACGCTCTTTTAGCACCTCTGGTGCCTGGTAATCAATGCTTCCTGCCAGCGATGTGAAGAGGACTTCATGGTCGTTGAAGCGGCCCTCCTTGGTGTAGCGGGAGAGGCCGAAGTCGCATACCTTCAACACATTGTTGTCACCAAGAAGTAAGTTTTCCGCCTTCAGATCACGGTGTACAATGTTCATCTGATGGCAGTAGTGCACAGCACTGATGAGCTGCTGAAAGTAGTTGCGCGCCATTTCTTCGTCGAAGCGCTGCGAATCCACAATCTTGTCAAAAAGCTCGCCGTTTGGGGCAAGCTCCATCACTAGGTTGTAGGCCTTCGACGTCTCAATCGCTTCTAAAAGACGCACGACGTGTGGGTTCTTGATCTTTCGCATCATTTCAATCTCGCGCTCGACGTAGGATTGGATCCCACTACTACGAACCAGCTCTTTGTCAATCATTTTCACCGCCACATTGACACTCTTTTTGACATCGTACGCGTAGTACACCTTGCCGAAGCCGCCGGTGCCTAGCACGTGGCCAAGTTCGATGTGACCACCGATCAGCTTTTTCGGAGCGTCAGTAGCCGGCATCTTAATCACAGACGTATTTGCACGGGTCAAAAAAAAAAGGACAAAAAGAAAGAAAGAAGGTTAAGAACCTTTTCGGTAGGTGTTCTTTTTTTTTGTAGAAAAAGTAATTGATAACAGGACAGGATTTTATAGAGGAGAAAAAAGACACGGCAAACAAGTAACCTCGCAAACTACAAGGGCGCGCTGCTCGTTGAAAGGGAAGGAATGAAAAGGGCAGGCAGAGAGATCAGAGAAGAATCAATCACTCGCACACATGTATCAATTATTATTAGCGTAGCTAGTGGAGATAGGGAGAACGCAACTTGTATGGGCTTGAATGAAAGAAAAAAAACAGACTCCAACGAATAAACGATGGCTATTTCTGCTTCTTTGTTTTTCTTTATGGCGCAGAGAGTCCCCTATAAACTTAAAAAAAAACAAATAACGCCAACAAAGAAGATGGCAACTGCTTTCGACAACAAGACGGCTGAAGGTTTTCTTGTCCCCCTTTATTGGTGTTCTGTGAGTGTTGAAAGAGGAAGTGAGCGGAAATGAAGTACAGGATGCTCCAGTTTTCCTCAATCGAAACCTGGGCGGGAAAAAAGGGACGCTTTTTGACTTCCTTCTTCGGAGAATATGGCAGACAAGCTGAAGCAGGCACCGTGGGTGTTGGAACAGAGAGAAAGAGAAGAGTAAAAAGGAAAGAGGCCAGGCTTAAAAATCACTTTGAACGTGTTGCGTTGGCGACACCATCGTTTGAGAGAGAGAGAAGCGACAACAAAAGAAGCAGGAAAGGGTGAGAAAAGGGAAGTGAAAACAGACAATAGCTGACATAATTTTTTTATTATTTTGACCGCTTTAAAAATGGATGTCGTGGTAGTTGATGGGCTTAGACCACTACGACGAGACAAAAAAAAAAGCGAAAGATGGGCGTATTTCTTTTTTTTGTTTCTTTTTCTTTCAACGTCGCACAAGTCCACCTCCGTACATCCAAAAGCGCGCGACGCGGTAGGTTAGGACGGTGAGGTATCTTTCCTACAGCAATCGTGGGTTGCCTTGTCACAATCTTATACAAAGAAGAAGTGCTCATAGCCAAGAAACAAGAGGAAAAAAATGTTTCCTTTGTTTAAGCAAAAGTAGTCGCAAACGGGCTGTTATATGAACAGAAGCATCGAGAGGCGGAACTGTGCAATATGCGTCCACTCTCTCGCAAACCTTCGATTTTCTTTAGAGAGATGCTTGAAATATCTATTGGACCCATACCCTAACGGGAAATGGGCTCTGGAGTCTAATAGAACACCAGAAAGGAGCTGTTATCGGTTGGGGAGCAGCGCACGATCTCTCTGAACTCTCCCACGCCTCCACTTGAAAAGCGCATTTACGTATTTGAGTACGCAGCAAAAACGCAACACAGAAAAAGACACATGTATAGTTCTGTCCGTTTTCACAGCTCCAAGCGGCGGCGATTTTTCTCTGGCATTCCAGCATCTTCGTCTGCCGGCTTTTCCCATTCTCGCTGGACGGATTTCATAAGTGTGCGCAGGCGTTTCTCGAAGAAATTATCTGGTCGGGACTGGTACCACACGTTGAACCTGTGCTGGGGCTTGCTGCGCACAAGCTCGTTTGTGTTGTCCTGTTTAAAGCCTGAGTCGTACGCAATCAGAAAGAGCTCACGATCAAGACCAACGTTGCCGCGCGTCTTAAAAGCGAGCTCCTTCTCCGGATTATCGCAAGACTCCACTTTCCATTTCGCCGCCTTGTACACGTTTTCTTTCGCCTCACGCTTCGCCTTGGCTTTGCGTACGCGCTCCTCAATTTGGGTGAAGTTTTTGATACACTGCTCGCCGCGCTCGAGCAGGGCAACGACGTAATCTCGAACCTCACCAACAGTCTTTGTGTCCGCAACAACGGAAGCGATGGACGTGTAGTCGCTAAGATCCACTTTTCCACTTGTCAGTATAGAAACAATGGCACGATACTCCAGGAAAGTCCAATTAGGAAAGCCCTCGCTGAGTAGCCTCTCCCGCTCTTCCTGCTCGACCTCGGTTAGTAGTTCATCCTCTTCCTCTGCCTCCTCCTCCTCCTTTTTTTTGTCATCCCCTTCCTCATTGTTGGGATTTTTCTTTGCTGCCTCCTTTTTCTCCGCGTACTTACGCTTCCAGTTGCGCACCATGAGGGCGACTTCGGTGTTGTGCAGCTCTGTGAGACGCTTCATGTTGTACAGCTGGTAGGGATGGAACTTCGGCGCCTTTGGCAGTTTCAGAGGAGGCGCTTTTGTGGCCTTTGTCTGCATCGACTCCACATCAGCCGCGGAGAAAAATTGTACCGGCTCCCGCACCCGGTGCCCACGTCCAAGCTTTTCGCCGGCGCCGATGCACTGCGCGATCATGTCGTTCGTCACGACTGTCTGCGAATCCCGGCTGGCGAAGGTGGACTCGTAGGGGAGGTTGGCTTTTGCCTCTATCGCACCACTTGTGGATCGAAAATAGACCAGAGCCTCCTTCGTGTTGGGGTGCAGGACAGCTTTGATGACCTCACCGTACTGCGAGCACTGCACCTGCAGCTCTGCCTGGCTCACCGGGGCACCCAGCTTAACATGCAGGATGCGTGTTTCGGCACCTGTTTTGTAACTCACGCCCTCAAAATCGTATACGTTGGCCTCTTCTGCGCCTAGCTGAAAACTGGCCAGCGACATTTGCACCTGCTGCTTTGCCTCTTTGGTCAGCTGATTCGAGATTGTCTCGCCCTCGTCCAACAAACGATCAATATCAGCCTCTGTCACATCCTCTTGTCGCGCTTTGAATATCTCCTCGGCGCCGAACTTAATCATAGAAAGTAGCTCCTCTTTTGAGGCTTGATTGGTCACCTTAGACTGCAGCCGACCTTGCTGTACCACGACTGCATCCAGGTACAGTTTCTTCAGCGCACGCCGGTAAATTTTCTCCTCCACCGTGCCATCCGTGACAAAGCGGTAAACACGGACGCTGCGTTTCTGTCCGATGCGATGGGCGCGGTCTTGCGCCTGCAAATCCATCTGAGGATTCCAATCTGAGTCGTAAATGATGACGTGATTGGCTGCCTGCAGGTTGATCCCTAGTCCGCCGGCGCGTGTGGAGAGCAGGAATACGAAGTAATCGCTGTTGGGTGAGTTGAAGGCGGCCATTTGGGAGTCACGGTCATAGCCGCTCGTATTTCCGTCAATGCGGCAGTACTGGAAGCTGCGCATGTTGCAGTAGTCTTCTAAGATGTTCAGAAGCGATGTAAACTGGGAAAATATAAGAACCTTGTGCTTGCCCGCCACGTCCGAGCGGAGACGATGCAGTAGCTTGTCTAGGATGATCATCTTGCCACTTGAACGAACCAGACTCTCATTCGTGATGAAAGGCGGGCCTTCCTCGCCACCGTCCATCAAATAGGGGTGGTTAATTACCTTTCGAAGGTTCATCATGACGTTTGTTAGCGAGGCCGCACTTCCGCTGGCTTTGTTCAATACCTCCGCATCTTTAGCGAGGACGTTCATGTACCACTCCCGTTGCTTCTTGGAGAGCTGACACGAAACGTAGATCTCTTTCTTGGGCGGAATGCCGGTGCTCACATCTGCTTTAAGTCGCCGTATCATCAACGGCGCAAGAATCTTGTGAAGGTTTGACATAACGTTCGCGTCTTGGTGGCCCGAGGCGGTGTCAAACCACGCATCGAAAGACTCGGAGTCGTTGAAGAGCCGCGGCGCTAAAAAGTGAAGCAAGGCCCACAGCTCCTTGAGGTTATTCTGCAGCGGCGTACCTGTGATGATGAGGCGGTGCGACGTCTGCAACGAATCTAGCGCGGTGTGCGCACGGCCTTCCTCGTTCTTCAGCTTGTGCGCCTCATCAACGATCAGGTATTGCCACGCGATGCGTTTAAATGTGCTAATTTCGTCCAGAACCATTTCAAAGGTGGTCACTATGACGTCGTATTTGATGTGGTCGAAAGGGTGCAAGTGCGCTTTTACAAGACTGGGTCGCAGGTCACTCGATGCGTGAAATTTATACACGGAGAGACTGGGGCACCACTGCTTGAACTCGCGATACCAGTTCCCCATAACAGATTTTGGGCATACCACAAGATGTGGGCCAGGCATCCCAACGGTAAACTTGAGGTAGGCTATCGTCGCAATTGTCTGGAACGTTTTGCCCAGCCCCATCTCATCAGCCAAAATCCCATTGACGCCGCGTGAGAAGAGGCCCAGCAGCCAGTTGACGCCTTCCAATTGATAGGATCGCAACTTGCCGCGAATGTAAGACGGCGTCTCTGTGAGGTGCATCATGTCAAACCCGGTGGAGTCCTCGGCACTGTCGTTGCTCACGTGACGGTACAGGTGGCTTCGTTTAGCACCGTTTGCGGTGTCCCCCTTCCACTCCCTGACGCCGGTGTAGAATTCGGTTTCCTGCAAGAGGCGGTCGAAGGGGGAAAGCTGTTGATGCCCTTCGGAAGAGCGCAATACGCGGATGATGACATCGCGATCCCTGTAGATGGCTCGAATGGCTTCCCGGTGCGCCGCAGCGACCTCGGCTCCTTTTGCAGGGTCGTAGCTGGGTTCTACATAGCCATCGTATACTTCCACAATAGCCTTAGCGTTGGGGTCGCTGCCGCTGCGGACGCTCCCGAGGAGAAGTTGTTCGTACAACTCGTCCCCCGCAATGTCGTTCATGTCCCGCTCAAAAGCGGGAGTGTTATGCAGGTCCTGCCGCCTGCGAATGGTGCGCGTCCATGCCGATCTCATTGCGCCTTTTCCAAGCTCTTTTTTCTTTAGGTAACAAGCGCAATAGCTTCTATTTTTTCTATTTAGTAGCGTGTTAGGTGTAAGCACACTAGAAAGGAAGAGCGTGAACCGTGAATACTTACGTACTTACAAGCACGCGCCTCTTCTGTTAAGTAATGAGAAAGTTGCAGTGCGTGGTCAGCTACCGTGCTCCTATCAACTCCTGAGAATAGAAGCAGAAATGCTGATTAGGAGCTCCTGAGAATGCGGGAAAGGGGGAATTAAATTGTGCTTTCGGGTTTCGTAAAGCGCTCTATGACAGAAATCTTCAAGGGGACGGCATCAAGGTAATCGTTGCGCGATCAAAGACAGAAAAGAAAGGGGGGAAAGACAAATCAGAACTCGCAAATAGAGAAAGATAGAGAGGGAGAGAAACCACGTCAAAACCGATATGCGATGAGTTTTGTATTCGGTCGCGCAACGCTGACATCTGCACCATCTAGATCCGTCTTTAGAATTCAACGCTCTTGACGGTATTCCTTGAAGATACCACAACATTACTCGAGAATAGACGTAAGCTTTAACAAGCAAGCAGCAAAGCGAGGTGTTTTCTCTTCACTACGACGCGCTTATACCAAACACGTTTGTGCGCGAACACACTTAAGCAGATACCGGAAACCATACACATGAAACTGAGTAGCGAGTTTAGTAGCTTAAAAAAATAAAGAGAAATAAAGTGGAGAAGAAGCCATTGGAAGTCCACGGCGCTCTATGATTTATCTATAAAGCTGTCGGGTAGTCGACAGACGTTTTATATAGAGGCCAAGGTGTCAAGAATCCCATCATGCCATTGTAGTACAACGTAGCGGGCCTCCTTTCAACGAGATAGTAAAAAAGCCGAAAAACTCATTGTTGTATACGCTGAAAGGAAGCTGTTAGGACAGCAAGTGTGCTGCGTGAACTCTGCGTCAACTCCGCGGATTCAACATAGTAAAGTGCAAACCCCCGCTACCTCCTCATCAATGCGCAACAAAAAGTAGAAAAATAGTATTATGCGAATCACAAAAAGGAGAGGGAGAGAAAAAAATGTCTTATCACCAATCGTCTACCACACCGAAGCGGTCAAGTAACACCTGCTGTTCGCGCAAATCTTTCTGAACCTTCTTGCGCATGTAGAATACTGGGCAGTCACGACTGGAGCAAATCACTTCTTGATTCAGTGAACCTTGACACTGCTGGCACTGTGTCCAGACTTGCGAGTAAATAGCCTCGTAGTGATTGCGCTTGGCAATGATTTTGCCGTACACCTCTGGCGCCTTGTCCATGCAGTTGTCGCACAACGCACCATCCTTGATGACGGCACGGCAAGAGATACACTGCAACTGAATCTTAACAAATTTCATCAGCCCACCAGCATTCTTGCTAGGTGCAGAGATGGCTATGTGCCTCGTATGATCACCCTTGATCAGGACAGACGGATCCTCCAGCACTCCTTCGAAAACACGCATAATAGGCGGAGCCAGCTGATGCTCCAAGTAATATTGCGTGTCAAGTGGAATATTATTTTCCAAAACGTAAATGGGATCTTCGCTGCGCTCGTAAGCTTTCGCGCCTTTTGCAGCTTTGATGATGACGTAGGCAACGCGATCGCCGATGGTTGGCGCCGAAGCTGGGTCGCGCTGGCGCATCCGCTCGACCAAGGCAATGTGTGCCTGGGCACCTGCGTACTCGTCCTCCGCCTTGGAGAAAGCCTTGGTAATGACCAGATTCGAGATATCCAAGCGGTTCAGCAGGAGGTCACTAATTGTGCCTTTCACAAAATCCACCGCGCTCTCCACGGAGCGGTGGATGAGGATGCGATTTAGCACGCCGGAAATCATGCGGGCAACAAGAGGACAGTTATCGCGGCGCACTGTTTCGATACCTTTGGCGTCCAGCTTGTCGAACTTCTCCGTGTTTGTCCACAGCAGCCCCGCGTAGCGCTTTTTGTTCATGAGCAGGTAAGGAAAATACACTTTTTCAAACTCGAGCTTGATCGGCTTCAAAAAGTGACTAGACACTTTCGCTGCGGCTTCTTCGCCGAAGCTCATAGAAGCCTGGAGACGCTCCTTGTCGCCCGCCTTCTCATCTGTGACACATTTCACCATCACGGAATCCGTATCGCCGTAGAGTACGCGGGCACCAGGGTATAGCTCCTCCACAAGGTTTTTCGTTTTCTCAATCATTTGACGACCGTAGGCTGTCACCGAAGCGCTGATTTCCAGGCATGGCAACTTACCCACCTGCGCGCCAGTAAACCCGTAGACCGAGTTCGCGCTGACCTTCAAGGCAAGCTGACGCCCGTTCAGCACTTTGTACTCAAGAGAGTGCATCGGCACGTCTTTCATCATTGCACGGGCGTGCTTTCGCGCTGCCAAAAGATCCTGCAGCACTTCAGGCAAGATGCCGGGCGAGACGTCTTTCTTCACAAAGTAATCGTTGGTAGGCGAGCGGTCAAGGGCATCCTCGGGGTAAAGCTTAACGTCCGACGGACGGACAAGGGTGGAGTAGCACAGGTTGTGCGCTATGATGATGGACGGATAAAGCGAGGCGAAATCGAGAGTGGCAACAGGGCAGTTGTAAAAACCCTTGATCGGGTCGATGACGGTGGCACCCTCGTACCCGCGATCGTTTCCTCCGGTGTACTCCACCGTGGGGACCACAAGCTTCTTTTTCTGAGCCTTTCGTAGGAGCATAGAGAAGACTTTGATTTGCTGGCCTCGCTCCAACAACCAGCCTACTGGCACCCCTGTCACTCGAGCCATCTCGACATTGTTCACGATGCACATAAGGCGATCCAGCAGCTTTACTGGAAGATAGGCGTCCTTCAGGCAGTACACGGCCAGACGACGACGCGTCTCCTCGTCACCCTGTTGAAGATCGGCGATGATGGAGTGGTGAACGTCCTCCTTCTGCTCCCCCAAGAAGTTTTGCGAAACGGAGTTAAGGGAGTAAGAGCGGAGCTTGTAGTCACGCTGAATCACAACCATTGCATCCATGATAATACGACCCTCCATCGCCACCTCGACATACTCGCGATTGCCCATCTGCTTAGACTGGAACTGCTTGCTACGAGCCACAGTACGCTCATGAATTTGGCGCCCCCAGTAGTGAAAAGCCTCGCTGACCTTTAGTGTGATAGCACGATTGAGCAGATAAGGAAAATCAAAGTTACAGATGTTGTAGCCGGTGAGCAAATCTGGGTCGAGCGCCTTCATGAACATTGCCCATGCTAGCAGCATCTCCGACTCCGAATCGTACGAGTACACCTGAGCGCCAGCAATGGGAGCGCAGCTTTTCAGCGTAAAGATGGTCTTTGCTAACGGCTCCGACTCGTGTCCGTAACTCACGCAGTGATTTGCGATTTGTATGACCGGATCGTGCTCCGGCTCGGGAAACATGCCTTTGCGGCCTTGGCACTCGATATCGAGAGATAGGATCCGGAAAGGGGCGATAGAGAGATAGTCGCCAACAGGCTCGTGATTTTGTACGTCTTCGTGTGAGCAAGCAACTTCAATCTGGCAGGCGGACGTTTTCACAGAACACGTGAGGAACTTGCCGTAGGGCAGTGTAATCCAGTTACTGCCGCCAATATCGTTGTCGACAAGAAATCGAAGGGGAAAAATAACGTTGGACTCAAAGGTTGGAAAAGTGCGAATCCCATCCCACCCTTCTTGGCAAGAGACTCCTCTGTCAGATAAGAGACTGCGCAGCTTAGGAATGTGTTGCGGCAGCTGAACGGCGATTTTAAGATGTGGGATAAGCTGCACGCCCTTAAAATTCATGAGACTCCGCCGCAGGTGCACTTCGATGCGGACGACGGTATCCGGGAGTCGTGTCTGGTTACTGAGTTGATTGTTCAGCTCACGCATAAGGGCTTGTGAGTGGAAAGGTAGCCAGTTCGGCGGGGCTTCTATCCAAAGGTAAGGCTCGAAGTTGTAGCAGTGGACTAGTACGCTGAAGCCCTCAGCGGTGACTCCGTAGAGACGCACAATCGGGACTTCAGCGTGGCGCACGCGAGATACTGATTCATGAGGATTACCCTTGGTTTGACAACAATCGAGCAGCTGAAAGCAAATGTCCTTGTGCATGTAGCCAGGATGAACTGGATCGCGCACGATCGACTTCCATTGTGACAAATTAGAGGACGCCATGTTCCTTAATTTCAACCCTGATCGTATAAGAAGCGCTGTGGAAGGTCTATATTGGGTAAAACATAAGAAGAGAATGTGTGCACGCGCCAAATAGCTAAGCTTGGCAAGATCAACAAGAAAAAGAGCAAAGAAGGGAAAAAAAGGTAAGAGTGGGAGAAGAAAGCAGCATCGCTTGCGCATTTTGCCTGCTTTGCAATCGCTAGTCTTTTGCATAGTTCAGAAAATTGTAAACATTCAGAGATGATGCGCGCACAATGTGCGTCACGTTTTCGTTCGAGAAGCACTACGTTGATCTTCGAATCGCCGTTCCGTGTCGGCACTACTTCGTCTAAGGCTGAGACCCAGGTCCTCGCAGCACTCAGGGAAAATAACCTGCGTCGCAGGTCACAGTTTCGATCTAGCGCAGAGCACTGGGAAACCGCAGCGCCGACTTCAAAGAAAAAACAATATAAAAAAAATCGCACCCCGCACTTACCATTTCAATTTATGTTTTTTATTTAGTTCGAAAACGCAAAAGTGAGTAGCACCTAAGCGATTAATAATTTGCTAGCGCAGTAATTTAAGACACGATTAGAAGCCAGTAGGCAAACTTATGAAAATAAAGCTGATACGCAGGATCAACTAACTAGCAAAGCATCTGGGTGTCACATAAAGTAAGACAAACAAAGACACGAGTTTATGCACCTTAATCGCTGCCAAGCCTCGCCGCATGTTCTTTCCATGCAGCTTGAGTAGGAGCGAAGCTCCCCTGCGTTTTGGGAAAATAGGGCAAAGGCGGCCGCACACACCTCTGCGCAATAATAGGCGGTACTCTTTTACAAAACTGGGGTCGTTCATATCAATACAAAAAAAAGAGCAGAAGTACGATTCGCAACATCGGCACATCTCAAATATTGTGGAGAGGTAAGCGATCGATGAGCACATGAACGAAGACGCGTAGCGCACTTTTTTGTTGTTGCAGTCGGTTGTTCGTTTCCGTAAAGATTAAAGTCTAACAGCGTTAAATAAGTGATTAAAAGGTTTTTTTTTTTTTTGGTTACGCCGTTAACAGGATCTAAGCTGCTTTTATTCCTCAAAATAACTCTCAGAGATTCGCTGGCTTTATTTCGCTACACGACTGAGGGCACAAACGAAAGCCGTGCGGAATGCTTCTCATCGCCATCAGCAGCTAAGCGAGAACTGCACTTCCTCCTCCCTGAAGCTGTTAATGATGCCTGTATGCCTTTCTACTGCAGGGTGATCCACGGAGTTGTCCAGAGTCAACAACATCTGCAAAGAACCCCTTTTTTGTGTGTGTGCCGTCTGTTTGACACAGAAATAACGCTGCTTCCTGTAAGGCAAGGCACAGACAAAATTACGCAAATGAGAAAACAGCAGCTGATATACAAAGACAGAACGCGAGCAGATGTGCTGAGAATTCCTGAAGAAGCGTGGTGACAGAGCACAAAAACGTCAAAGAGAAAAGCAGTGCATCTATAACATAAAACTGTCCGCGAGAGTGGTGCCTTTTCCCCTCTGCACCGTCTTGCGCTCCTCCTTATTAAGGCAATGCAGTAAGGAGAGCACGCATGCAAGAGCAAACTTAATTGCAGATGCGCTGCAGCACTGAAACAGGTACATCAGTGCGGCGCACGGAAGTGCACTAGAGCGGGAAAAAAGTGGTTATTACTTGACGGGTCTAGGCTTCAAAAGGTGCGATTGGTAGAGCAGAGGGTTACTTCCAAACCTGCGCTTCTCTCTCAATCCCCTGAACCCTGCCATACTATTAAGAGTCGCTCGTAAGAGGAGGGATAAAAGAGTTTGCCGATACGCTTTGTGATTCACTGCGCTCAAACAGCCATACTAGAGGACAGACAGCGGGAACCCAAGACTATCGGCAGGAAAGAGTCAAAACGAGAGAAAGGTGTCAAAACAACTTGCTCTTTTTCCCCATCTAGTAATTCTACATTTTGGCTCAAAAATCAAGAACAATAATTTAGTGGAAGCTTAGGAGTCACGCCTACAACTTTGGCATAGTAGAAGGAAGAATACGCCTTCAAGAATCGAGCACTTCATAACGAGCTCTCTCAGCTGGGGTAAGAGACAACTGCAACAATGTTGATGCGCAATGTAAGTCCCACAGCAAAAAGTAGCATAGTGGAATAATTATCCACTAATTATAGATAGGTGCTTAAAATAACCAAATGCGTTCTATAAAATGACATGACTGCGCTGATTGCAACAACAGTGATGCTCATTGCGACTTAGAAAAAATGCTATCACGCACAAACAGTTAGTTGCCGAGTACAAATAAACTAACAGAAGTTTGAACGCGTTGCACAAAAAGCTGATTGATGTTCAGCGGCTTTTCGAGCCTCAAGCATGCAAAGAACTTCCACTCGAAGCCCCATGAAAAAAAAGGTGGTGACGCAGGGAGGGTGAAGGGGAGGGGGGGGGGGGCAGCGGTGTTAGCTTTTAAAATGCCGCTACATCAATTACTTTGGATAACTCGGCTTCCCATCCCGCGAATTTCAGAGGGCCCACCGATAAACACGTGGGCCCTAAATTGTCTGCGGTGCAGCGACAGCCGCTTCGATTAACCCTCGTCTATCATTCAGGGGAAGGGAACCTTTTGTTTTGCAAGCTCAGAGAATGAGAAGACCCCCGGCCCCGCACGACGAGTCGTACCGCAGAGCTTTGCGAGGAACGCGAGCATGACATCTCTCACCTGGGAAAAAAACTGCAACGCAACGTCCTTTCTGAAAATGCCAGCTCGATTTTGTGACTGCACAGATCGACACTCTATAAGAAAAGAGGCGGATATGATGCAAATGACAGAGCAGAGCGGGCCCTCCCTCCCCGCATCACACCCCAAATCAAATACAACCCAGCCCGGCAAGAACTTTGCGATGCCGAACACTAAAGCAGCAAAAACCACTATTGAAACACGAAATGCCAGAGTGCAATAACCCCATCTAAACCACACAACACACATCAAAGCCACCTCCTCCCCAATTTCTCCAGCGCGCAATGCCAACGAATGAGTCACGACCTTTTTTAGCGCAGATCTAATGTTAACAAATACCATCACTGCATCAAATCTCCGCTCGGTGCTGGAGCACCCCCGAAGCACTGTGTCCCGTCGCACCTCTTGCTGCGACAACACCAAAGTAACCTCGGGCGGTCGCGGCCCCATTTTTATGCTGGTAGCTGGCTTGGAAAGCGCCGCTGAAACCGCGCGTTTATAGTTCTGTTGTAAGCCCGAATTGAAATCTGCGTCGCGTCCTTACATATGAAGCTTTATAGGCTGCACTCCATACCGTGGTTTTTAGTAAGCCTCTGGCTTTCACTGAGGACCCAACCGCCGCCCATAACGGAGCGAGGTAAGAGCTCCCCGCAGACGGGGAAAGACGCCCCCCGAAAACGAACACGACAAGCATAAACTTTAGACAAGGCTGAAATGGGTAGAGAATGGTTAATGAGGAGCCTGTGGAGTCGATTAGAATGACCACATCGTTGGCAGCATGATGTAATGCTCGTTAAAAAAAAAAAAGCTGGGCTCGCAAAAGAGAAGCTGACCAAGATTCCTGCAATAAACCTGACTACAAAATGGACGCCAAGGGCCGCGATACTATTTTGGGAGCCTGGGAGGCCCAAATACCAGCCGATGGCGCATGCTAAGGCCCCAATCAGCATTCCAAACCTATAATCGATCTAGCTAGCAGCTTTTGAAAGTGAACACGAGTCCACGACCAGTGCCGGCTGTAGGGATCGCTGAAAACCGTAATCCCTAGCACAAGTTACCCTCAACAAGCCCGAGCGCCACCCAATCAAAGAGCCGGTGAGGGAATCGGACTGGCACATTCCTGCACCAGTCTGCGCTTTAGAAAAATGAAGAAAGCAAGCGAAAACCCAAAGCTTATGCTTGCATCCCCACAGAGCTACCGCAAATCCGATAAAAATCTAGAAGGCATCGTTTTTCAATGCAAACACGACTTTCCATGCCCAGTAGGTATTCTCACCCTGCCACTTGACTCTTTCCAGGCACTTCAGATAACAAGATATGCTTACATGCGTCGGAAAAGGAGCAAAAAGAAGTCTGGAATTCGCTCTACATATAAATAAAAAGTGTGTTATTGAGCCTAGTCTGGCATAACGCTTTTGCGAAACCAGAGGTATTTGGTCTTCCTGCTGAAGATCGACGCGGGATAGTTGCATTCAGTCTGACCTACGACCTGCGGTCGAGCTGCGTCAGCTAAAGCCCCGCCCTTTGTTTATTTTGATACTCATTTTAAAGCCAAACCAATAAGACATTCTTCAATAAATCTAAACTCACAACCTCGTCCAATTAAAAGCAGGATGTCAGCAAGGAATAAGCACGCGTATATCTAGTACGGCAAAGACACAAAGGACAGAGCAGACGTAATCGCTAAGTAATTTAAAGGTGAACCAAGAGCCGCTAACGGCCTGTCTTCGTCGCGAGGGGGTTGCATTAAACAGAACCGTTGCCGCTCTCTCTCCCAAAACTCTGTAGCTGAAGAAAGCTTCCTCATATAAGGTGGTTGTAGCAGTGACTTCCCACAGCGGCAAAAATTCCCCCCAGGTTGGGGGAGTATTGCCGCACGTAGAATCGCCACAGCGAAGCGCATACTCGCCTCTAGACTCGTCTAAAAGGTGTTCATCGTCTCCTAACTTCAGCACAGCAGGGCCAGTAAGTTACAATGATAAAATTTTAATTTCTCGACTTTCAGACAGCTCGATCCGTGATTTATCAGGGAAATCCGGCGACGACCTTGCGCCTCGCTGCCCCTCGCTGTGCTGCTTCAGCTTAAGGAAGCTACATGGATGGGCGACCGCATTTGAGGTTCTTGCTTGAACGGGAAAAAAAAGGCCAGAAGAGAGATCAATATGGAACGCAAAGAAGTTTCCGAAAACTAACACTCTACGGGCCTCCTAATATATGAGAAGGTTTTTGTCGTGCACTGCTCGAAAGTATGCGTCATGAAAGAGAGCCCCCCTTTTTAAAATCTCTAAACTGATACAAAAAATAAAATGGAAGAGAACATATGCCGTCCAGTTTGCCTGCTCTGAGTCTTTATTACTAGTTTCTGGGAGAGCATTCTGGCGAGCCTGTTTAGCATAGCACAGAGGTGTACACTGTGACTCTCCAGTGTTTTCAACGTTTTCCAAAAAAAATGAGCGCAAGATGTTGTGCGTACGGATCAGTTTTGGGCTTTTAGAATCTCAAGGCGTGATGTAAGAATGTTAAATACTGAAAAAAAGTGAAATACCCCACGGGGAGTGGAAGATTACTCTCCTTCTCTGCGTGGACACAAATCAACCAATGCGTTTTTGAGTAACCCACGTAGAGCGATAGGTATTCTGTTTTTTGGCAAGCAACGGTCGGTCGACCGCAATCTTGGCTTTATGGAACTGAAGGCAACGAGTCGCGTCCTCGGAGAGCGTATCTTCTAATGTATATTAATAATAATCGTCCTTAGAGGCACACTGACCGATCCATATGCATGTATATAGACAGACTGTTAATGATGTTTGTTGAATTTAGGTTTTCATGTGCTTTGCTAAGCTTCAACAGATTTTTTCAGACTCTACTGTCATCACATCAACTATGGGCTTTTTCAAGCCAGCTGGAAAGCTTGCATTTTTCAAGCGGCTAGCGTCGGAATAACAATTTTTTTGTGGCAAAGTGATTCCCAGGAGAGACCCAGATATATATCATTGCAGTTCACCGGCCGCTTTTTTTTCTTTAGCAATCGTTCTGCACCACCAATACCAAACATTACTGAACCAAAAGCAATCATGCTGGTATAGATGGCATCCGGAGGACATACAGTTTAAAGGCACAAGTCCACAGAAACGTAACGCAATAACTTACTGAAGACGGTCCGTGGTTTTTCAGCGCCTATCCTCTGCTACAAAAAGCCCATCACACCTAGTTACGGTACCTTCGGAAACCCATATCCCTTGTGATTCGTGGCGCTTTCGTTTTCTGAGACCTGCTACAGTTCTTACCTCAGAAGTGTTCAATTGACCGTGGCACCTCCCTGTCAAAATCTATCGGGTGTGGTAAAGGGGATTTGATATAGAGGCGCTCGATACTCGCAGCAAAATTGAACAGCTACCGAGCACGAGGAATTTATTCCGTCAGAGCTACGTAGGATATCATCGAAACAGTACCGCATGAGCCTCCCCCAGGGCCAATATGCCCGATAGAATGTCTCCACGGTACACGTGGCCGATAGAATTGGTTGTAGGGTACACGTGGCCGATAGAATGTCTCCAGGGTACACGTGGCCGATAGAATTGGCTCCAGGGTACACGTGGCCGATAGAATTCGTTCTAGGATACACGTGGCGGATAG